>JAFCMP010000110.1:0-246318 GCA_017506865.1 Tribonema minus | reverse complement strand
CTGTTTAATTAAATGATACTGTCACAATCCTGTAATAGTATTTGTCGGGAACACCAATCTGAAAGCCTGCCTTGCCTTGCCTGCCTTAAACATTTCCATGGCCCATTTGTCTGGAACACCCAATCTGAAGGCCTGCCTTGCTTGCCTGCCTTAAACATTCCCATGGTCCATATCTGAAAATACTTGTAAAAAGTGGCCTGTGCAATAAGCACGTTACAGTCACAATCCTGTCAAAGCGTAATAAGAACATCACAGTCACAATCCTGTGAAGGTGTAATAAGTAATCAAGTTACAGTCACAATCCTGGAAAAGTGTAATAAGAACGTTACAGTCACGATCCTGTAAAAGCATCTGTCGGGAACACCAATCTGAAAGCCTGCCTTGCCTTGCCTGCCTGCCTGCCTTACACAAGGCAGCACATTTCCGTGGCCCTTTTTGCCGAAAGTAAACTGTGTAATGTAAACGTTACAGTCACAATCCTGTAAAAGTATTTGTTGGGAATGCCAATCTGAAAGACTGCCTTGACTTGCCTGCCTTAAACAAGGCAGTACATCGTGGTCACGCTGTCGGCGACCCTTGCGCACGAGAAGGCGGAGCGCGTGCTTGCATATGTACGCGACGCGCAGCTGAGCGGCTCAACGGTGAATCTGGTCTGAACGCTGCTTGTGCGCACACGGTAGATTAGTGGCGGCGGCCATCCGCGCTTGTTCACTGGTATCTTGAGCATGCGTCACAGACTCGGTGGAGCTTCCAGAATGCGACGCTCCTCGTGCGCGCGCGGTAGCGTAGTGGCGGCGGCCGTCCGCGCTTGTTCATTGGTGTCTTGAGCATGCGTCACAGACTCGGTGGAGCTTCCACAATAATAAAAAAAAGCTTCTAAGTACATGTTGTCATTCCACCCAGCAGTTGCCTGTCACGACTGGTCCTCGTCCTTCATGCGCCCCATATTTTCACCAACTGACAGATCAACCTAAAATGGGCCGGGTAGTGCTCACTAGGAGAGCCCAAATCCCAGAACTTTTTTTCCAGGATTGGGCGAGGATTTTGGATATACGACAATACTGACAGTTATTCAATTCGAATTAATAATTCGAATATTATTGGAAAAAAATTCCGAGCGACTTTCAACCAGGGTACATCCCATGCTTGCTGTCTCTTTCTGTGAGACTATTACTTACAGACATCTAAGAAACTCAATGTAGACAAAAAAATTCAGAAACCTTTTAGAAGTGTTGGTGTCACGTTTTGAAGTCTCTGAGCACGTGTAGCACTGTGATAGATCTACGGTATATAAACAAGGTCATAAAGTACAAGTACGTGAAATCACACTTGATGTTCACCATCAACGACAGCAAGTGCTCTTCGCAAGTGCTCTTCGCAAGTGCTCATTGCAAGTGCTCTTTGCAAGTGCTCTTCGCAAGTGCTCTTCGCATGTGCTCTTCGCAAGTGGTCTTCGCAAGTGGTCTTCGCAGGTGCTCTTCGCAGGTGCTCTTCGCAAGGGCTCTTCGCAAGTGCTCTTTGCAAGTGCTCTCGACACTTTGCATGTTGCTCATGGCATGTCTCTGCGCGCTGTTCATCTGCGTGTCTGTATGGCGTGTCCAAGTCATTTCACCCAGCGGACGCCATCACAACTGATCGTCTTCATGCGCCCCATATTTTCACCAACTGACAGATCAACCTCAAATGGGCCGGGTAGTGCTCACTAGGAGAGCCCAAATCTCAAAAATTTATTTTTCCAGGATCGGGCGAGGATTTTGAATATACGACAATACTGACAGTTATTTAATTGGAATTAATAATTCGGATATTATTGGAAAAAAATTCGAGCAACTTTCAACCAGGGTACATCCCATACTTGCTGTCTCATTCTGTGAGACTACTACCTACAGACATCAAAAAATTCAACGCAGACAAAAAAAACTCAGTAAGTTTTTAGAAGTGTTGGTATCACGTTTTGAAGTCTCTGAGCACATGTAGCACTGTGATAGATCTAGGGTATGTAAGACAACCCTAAAAGTTGAAGCAGTGGCTGTAAACAGACTTGCAGTTGACCCTGGACCGCCCATGTGCGCGCCCCCCCCCGCGCACCTTGTCGGCGATGTCGCTGAGGTTGGCGGACTCGGGCCCCTTTTGTGTGCTCCGTCGACGCGGGTGTCACGGCACGAGCGCAGCGTCTGCAGCTCCTTGACGTCTGCAGCGCCGACGGAAAGGGGAAGGCACTGCCAATGAGGCCCCCGCGTCGGCAATGAGGGTGCCCGCAAGAGAGATGGCTGCGCGCGCAAGTGTACCGCATGATGATCAAGTTGAGGTGTTGCTCGGAATGATACGGAGAAAGAAGTGGTGTCACAATTGCAACCAAAGTGAGACAACAGCATCGCTTTCCTGCTCTTTTTCTGATCTTGACATGAAGACTAGCATTTATGTATGTACTTGTACGTATGGACTTGTATTTATAAAGGCCCAAGGGAGGCCGGGTTGCCTATGCAATCGAAAAGCTTGCGTCAACGCAGCAGCCTAGTCTGCGCTGTGCCCTAGGAGCTTGGATACCGGCGCCGCAGCACAGCCCAGCATTCGCGCTCCATGTGTGTACGCCATGACGCGCTCCGCCAACTCCCGCGCCAGCGATATGCTCAGCTCAATGAGGATCTGACGCTTAGCTAACCCGGCCTTGCGTAACACATCTGCCTTCCCCCCCCCTGAGCACAGTGCTGAGTGCATTGCCAACTCCTTAACAAAAAGGCTTGTCTGCTTGCCCAGCCGTCCGTACGACTCCTGCACGAATGGCACAAAAGCCCAAATGACGTCAAGGTGCCGGTGTGGTGCTTGACCTTCGCGTCCTCCCCCACCCCAGCAGCATAGCCGTCCGTGTTCGAGGCATTTGTTTTGCCTGTCAGGTACGAGCTCGCTGTGGGCGCGCGCACACTTGTGTCTAGCACTATTCCCTTGTTACGGTATGCACTGCTAAAGTGCAGACACCCTGGGTCAATGACTGTGTCCGCCCGATACCCCGGTACCTGAGAACGTCGCTAGCGTCCTCATTGCGGACAATAGAGACATGGTGCTGTCTCAAGATGCGCTGCAGGCACCGCTTTTGGGCAGTGTGTGTCGCGTTGTGCCCCCGTATGTGCTGGCTGGGGCAGCTGATCGCATGCGTGGAGGTGTGGCTCACATCACTGCACCGCCATGGGCACACCTCGCCCTGTATGCCCCACCCGTCTATGAAGATCGCAATCAAAATCATCGTGGCTGCTGCCATACTGGACATGGGCGCCGCACCCGGGCGGTCATTGGCAGTGGGTGGCACGCTCATCCACGCCATTGCCCCGGACGCACGCTGGCTGCGCAGCTGCGCCAGGACCCGTGCGCTAGCCTGTTGGCGGCGGCGGCTGGTGTCGCGCGAGTCACCAATAGGTGCAGCCTGCGTCGGCTTGCCCACGGCACCAGCCGAGGCAGCCTCTAGGTCCTCCACCAGGCAATCCTCGTATTGACGTCGAAGAACATTTGAAAGGCCGGCTTGTAGTCCGTGCGTGAAGTGACCGCGCCGGCGGGGGCACTACCTTTCTGCAGATCTCGTCAGCATAGGCCTCCCAGTCGTCGTCGTCGTCCTCCTGCCCGCCGCTGCAGCTGCTTTCTTCCGCGCTAGTTTGTGTTTTAGCGGGCGTGGAAGGGGCAGCCGCGGCAGCGGCTTGAGGGCCAGGTACGGTCGCCGCCGCAGCGGCCGCCTCGGCGCCAGGCACAATGCCGTGGGTGTGTGGGGCTGGCTCAGTGGTCACTGTCTCCGTGACGGCAGTTGCGGCGTAGATCGCTTGCACCGCAGTGGGGAGCGTCGACGCTGCGGCCGTCGTATCTGCTGCCCACCGTAGCAACGATGCTGGGAGCTGCTCGGCCACAGCTGTGCGTGATTTTTCGCCGCCATCAGCTGTCAGCGCTCGCGTAGAGCGTCGCACGGCCTCGATGATTGGCGGCAGTCCCTGGTCCTCGCGTATTGCGCATGAGTGCTGCGCGAACCAGGTGACTGCGCCGTGTTCGTCAGTGCCGAGCCTCAGGGCCCCTGCTGCCACAGTGGCATGAATTATTGCCGGCCTCAGTGTTGTGCATGCCTGGGCCGTGTATGCGGCTGGTGCCAGTAGCCCCAAAAGCGGCATGCCCAGACCGCCTCGTCGCTCCGGCAACCGTGACGCCCGCAGTGGCACTGCGATGTCCGTGAGTTCTGGCGGGCCCAAGCGCGGCAATACCAGCACGCTGCCACTGCTGGCTTCCTCATTGTCACCAGCAGTGCAGGCGGCCAGCAGGTGTGACTTCATGGCTGCCGCGGTAGAGCAGCCGTGCAGATGCAGCATGCGTTCGAGCGTCCATGCACAGAACCCGTCAAACGCGTGCAACCATGTCTCACTCAAAGCCGTGTCAACGACCCGAGCTAAGAAGCCCATGCGCTTCGTCAGTGACCTGCGTAGAATGAACTGTGCTGCCTGTAGGTGATGCCGCGCCATTCCAGCTAGCTGCCACGACAATCGCCATGTCCCTGCGTCGACAAGATGCTTGCTCATGGCAGCGTGCACATAGGCTGGGTGCCCTACCGGTACCCCGACCGACGTAAAGCCCTGACTGGATTCTGGCATGGTGGTGTCCACAAACGGTATGTCAAGGGCGCGCAGGCGTGCTCTGGCCGCTTCATCAAACACTGTGCCGCGCATGGCGATGGCCAGCGACTTGTCTGGTCGAACGCGTAGGCCCCCTGCCGCCAGCCGGCGGATCACCTCTGCCACCCCAGCGGCCGCTGCATCGTCGAAGTAGGCAGCTTGCAGCACGTTGAGGTCATCCAGGAAAGCGCAGTGCGGGGCTGGCGGTTCCGCTGTGCTGTGGCCGTAGGCCGGCATACTGCCGGGCGTCGCATTCACTCCATCAGGGTAGAAGAGTAGGAAGGCCGCTGCCACTGCAAAGTACAGCGGCCCTAGAGGGTCCCCTTGCTGGCACCCTAGGTGGGAGCAGATAATGCGAGCTTCACCGTTCACCTCCACCCGCATCTCTGGGGCAGTGTCACCACAGTATACGGACTCAAAGTGCGGGAGCAGCTCCGGGCAGAAGAGCATAAGCCCCCGCACAATGGCGGCGCGATCCACACTGTTAGATGCGTTCTCACAGTCCAGTTGGATAGTGGTGCCATACAGCTCGTGCCACACGCGCGCGCGCGCTGCCACATGCTCGACGCCAGACCGGTATCCTACGCCAAACTGCGACATGGAGGCCAGCAGCCCCGATATCTTGCCCTTGACACTCCGTGCCGCTGTGGACCCGAGGAGTCTGCGCCAGACACTGGAGCAGGCGATCGGACGCCGCTTCTGTCCTATGCCTGAGAGGGCCGCGGCGCGGAGAAGCCGTTGCGATTGCTCCGGCAGCAGTTCGGGCTCAACAAGCAGCGTCGTGAACACCTTGGCCAGGTGATGGGCGAATGCCGGTTCCATCACATCTGATTCTGAATCACCAGCTAGTCCTGGCGAGGCACTGCTCACGGGGCGGGTGGCTGCTTTCACTGGTGCACCAGGCCCAGCGGCCATCAAGAGGTTGTCGGAATATGGTCATGTACACCCTCACATGAGTCTAGTGTAGCATACCGCAGCAGCTGTAGCAAGAGCGGCTGTCATCCTAGTGTGTGCGCAAGAGCGGTGAAATGCCCCCATCCCCAGGAGAGTCATGACTGGGTGCGCTATCCTGTAGCGTAGCGATGCTCAGCAGTAGCAGGGTTCACCAGCAGGTTGAACTGTACATGTTGAAGTTTGCTGGTAAACTTCAAGTACATGTTGAAGTAGGAAGTTGAACTTGAGGTTGTGACATCGGCCACTTGTAGTTACAGTTCGGCCCGTCGGCACATCGGCCAGTTGCATCAGGCCGGTTCTACAGAGTTCTTGAGTTCTCTGGAGTTCTCGGCTTCTCTGGAGTTCGGCACCTTGGAAGGTCGCCTCACTCCCATCAATTCACTCTCTCTTCTACACACTGTCGGAAGCGTTGCAGAATCAAGAGCGCGGATGCCTCTCTGCAGGTTGCGATTGCCTCAGACTTGGCAAGTTCCTAGCCGTTCGCGCAAAGGCGCACACTCACACGAACGAGGTGAGTAGGGGAGAGCAGCAACAGTATCGCACCAAGGAGGACTATGTCAGGCGTATGCCCCAGTACCAGTCCTTGCGTGGCTTGCGTGCTCTATGTGCCCTAACGTACCTCTCTGTGGAGCTAGGCTGGAAGTGCTTCAGTCTTGTGTTGGCAGGCCTTGTGCAGTGGCAACACGTGGCAGAAGAAGAGACTCTGGCTATGCCGTGTTTTGAAGGAAGTGAATTGGTGAGAGTGAGGCAACCTTGCTTGGTGCCGAACTCCAGAGAAGCCGAACTCCATAGAACCGGCCTGATACAATGGGCCGATGTCCCGAAGGGCCGAGACCTAGCCCAAATGGGCCGAACCCTAATCAACATGTGGCCGATGCCCAACTTCAAGTTCAACTATAAAGTTGAAGTAGGAGTGTCAACTTCAACTATGGCAGTATAGTACTGCAGAACAATGCTGTTCTACTGAACGCATAGGAAAGCGCACCCAGTCATGACTCTCCTGGGAATGGGGGCATTTCACCACTCTTGCGCATACACTACGGATGTCTGCTTCAGGCTGCAAGTCTCGATAGGTGACAAGACCTCTGAAGGACTGCATCTGAGCATAATATCTCGACACCCCCTCTCAGGCCAAACGAGGTCTGATGCTGTTATGTACACCCGATTACCTCATGCCTCGACGAAGATGACAGAGGTAAGCTCCCGCAGCGTGCTGCTGCTTACGCCCTTGGTCAGGCTGTCCGCCAGCTGCTTCTTGGTGTTGACGTACTCCAGCTGGATGGTCCGGGCGGCGATGTGATCACGAATGTGGTGATACTTGAGGTCGATGTGCTTGGTGCGGCGGTGGTGCATGGGATTGGACGCCAGCTTGATGGCTCCTTGATTGTCCTCGAAGATGGTGGTCGCCTTGGTTTGAGGTATGCCGAGGTTGCTGAGTAGTTGTCGCAGATGGATGGCTTCATTGCATGCTTCTGTGAGCGCCATGTATTCCGCCTCAGTTGATGAAAGCGCCACTGTGTCTTGCAGCCTTGAGCACCAAGAAATGGCCGCGCCGCCAAGAGTGAACAGGTAACGTGTGGTGGACCTGCGTGTGTCGATGTCTCCAGCGTGGTCAGCGTCGCAGTAGCCGCTGAGGTGGAAGCTGTCGGCTATGGAGAAGTCGTACCGAAGCCGGAACTCTCGTGTGCCGTTGAGGTACCTGAAAATGCGCAGGCATGCCTGCCAATGCGCACGCCCAGGGTTGTGCATGAAGCGAGATACCTCGCGCACGGCGTTCCTGATGTCCGGTCTGGTAACCACTGCTAAGTAGAGCAGTGATCCGACGGCGCTCCGGTATGGTATTGATGCCATGAATGATGCATCTGTCGATGTAGAAGCAGCCATTGTTTTTGAGAGTGGTCCATCGGCAGAGGGCGTGATGACGGCCTTGCTGCTCCCAAGGCTGAACTTCTCGAGGATGGTCTTGATGTAGGTAGTCTGGTCCATGGTGAGTAGTCGCTTGGTGCGATCTCGCCAAATGTGGATGCCGAGGAAGTGCTCCAGCTGCCCGAGTTCCTTGACGTTGAAGGTTTGGCTGATGCTGTCCTTGAACGCTTGTAGTAGACCGCTGCTGTTGGACGCGAGGATGATGTCGTCGACGTATACGACCACAAAGAGGTTGTGGTTCTCCTGAAAGTAGGTGTACAGGCACGTGTCCACTGATGACCGCTTGAAGCCGAAGTCGTGCTCCAGCCACTGGTTCAGGACTGAGTTCCAGTTCTTGGGCGCTTGCTTGAGACCGTATAGGCTGCGCCGAAGCCGGTAGACAAGTGATGCGCCTGAGAAGGAGGTCTCGTGGTAGCCGGGAGGTATAGCGGCGTAGATCTCTTCATTGACAGGTGCGTTGAGAAAGGCTGTGTCGACGTCCATTTGCTCCAGCTCCCAGTCGTAGTATGATGCTGTCGCAAGGTGGGTCCTGACCGTGGTGATGGCTGCGACTGGAGCGTAGCTGTCGAAGAAGTTGACGCCTGTGATTTGCGAGCGGGAGGAGAAACGGAGAGGCCCGCCGCGGTCGCCTGTCCCGCTGTAGGGTGCCGGTGGTGCTTTAGGTGGCGGCATGAGTCGCTTATCGCCTTGTGCCTCCTCGCTCCCTCCAATGCTGGCAATGGCGTCGCTCGCTTGCGTTTGGTGGTTTGTTGCGTCCGACAAGTGCTGTGAAGGCTGCACTAATGGCGCCTTGAGCGGCTGCCTTGCTGGTTTGAGTTGAGCCCCCTCTGGCTCTAGTGTGGTCGCGCTTCGCTGCCTAGCCGACTTGGTAGCGATAGTAGTGCGCGGCTCCTTATATAGCTGGCTGGCTGTTGTGGCTGCCTGGCTGTACGGCTCCGGGATGTGCTGCATAGCCGACTCTGCAGCCTTGATGGGTTGCGGCGCTAGCAGTCGCTGCTTACCCGATTCAGCAGCATGACTGCATTCCGGCTCTGGACTCCAGGGGTGCACTTCCAGCTTGACGTGATGCCCTCCTCCTGGCTCCGCCATGCTAGCGAAGGAGCATACCTCCCGCTGCATTCCAATGGACTGGCCGGGATTGATGTTCGCCGCCGGCTTGTTGATGGTCGACGTGTTGTTGGCACGCCGGATAGGCAAGGTCCACAGGCCTCGAGCGTCTCTATCGAGAGCGAAGCAATGATGGGCGTAAAGGGCCTTTGATCTGGACTCCTTGCCGTTGAAGACGAACTTGATGCCGCGGCTGACTGCCTTGGTGACTGAGAGCAGATTGACGGTGCCCATGGAGGGAATGATGGCGACGTCGAAGAGTGTGACTGCTTGGTCGCCGATGAAGCCGGGAAGATCGCCAATGTGTGTAGCTTGCGCCAGGCCGCCGTCTGCCATTGTCACGGCAGTCTCGAATGGACGGACGTTTACCATGCCCTGGGGCGAGCTGGTCATATGACTGGTGCAGCCAGAGTCGATGATCCACTCCTCGGCTGCCGTAGGGGCTGATGATGAGGCGCTGATCGCCATGAAGCCCACGTTAGCTGGCGTGTTGTCGCCATTGCTGCTCTTGTCGCCGCTCCCGCCTCCGCCGTTGTTGCCCTCAAAGGTGCTACGGCCGCCATGTTTCCTCGGGGTCCACCCCGGGGGCTTGCCGTGCAATGCGAAGCACTTGTCGATGGTGTGTCCCAGCTTGTTGCAGTGCGCGCATCTTGTCTTACTACCAGCTGCCGCGGGCCCTCCGCGACCAGCGGGGGCCACTCCGCTACGCCACCTGGGCGCTGCGCATGATGTGCGGCAAGAGCGGACTCCGACGGGTCCGCGCTGGGAGACGTGATGATCTTGCGCCGATAAAACGCCCGCAGTTTGATCTGCAGGTCGCCGAGGCTGAGGTTGTCCAAATCTTGCTCGACGAGGGTGACGAGCTCGGAGTAGATCATGGGGAGCTTGACGACGATGTCGGTGACGAAGTCGGAGTCGCTGATGTTGACGCCGTTGTCCTTGAGTTGCCGACGGATGTAGTCGAGCTGCATGATGAATTCGTCCGGATCTTGGTCCGCTGACATGACGGTAGTTGAAAATAATCTGCGCAGCTCCGTCTTGCGCGCAGATGACTTCACCTCATATTTGTCATTGAGCGCTGTCCACGCTCGCGCCGGTCGGTCGTTGCCTGACGCGGTGCCCTCGACAATGAAGAAGGCCAGGTCCGAGCAGCACAGTAGTAATTCCGCGTACGCCTGCGTCTCCAGCCTGTCGCGCTTGGCCTTGGCGTCTGCTGCCAGGATCTCCCGCTGCGACGGCTCCATGGGACTGGTGAGGGCCTCATAGGTCCCTACTAACGCAGCCCTCGACGCGAATTTTGCGGACCACTGTCTCCAGTGCTCTTGCTTGCCGCTGAAGGGCGGCAGCTTGAGTGCATCCTTGCTCTCTATCGGTGTGACCATGTCGGAAGCGTTGCAGAATCAAGAGCGCGGATGCCTCTCTGCAGGTTGCGATTGCCTCAGACTTGGCAAGTTCCTAGCCGTTCGCGCAAAGGTGCACACTCACACGAACGAGGTGAGTAGGGGAGAGCAGCAACAGTATCGCACCAAGGAGGACTATGTCAGGCGTATGCCCCAGTACCAGTCCTTGCGTGGCTTGCGTGCTCTATGTGCCCTAACGTACCTCTCTGTGGAGCTAGGCTGGAAGTGCTTCAGTCTTGTGTTGGCAGGCCTTGTGCAGTGGCAACACGTGGCAGAAGAAGAGACTCTGGCTATGCCGTGTTTTGAAGGAAGTGAATTGGTGAGAGTGAGGCAACCTTGCTTGGTGCCGAACTCCAGAGAAGCCGAACTCCATAGAACCGGCCTGATACAATGGGCCGATGTCCCGAAGGGCCGAGACCTAGCCCAAATGGGCCGAACCCTAATCAACATGTGGCCGATGCCCAACTTCAAGTTCAACTATAAAGTTGAAGTAGGAGTGTCAACTTCAACTATGGCAGTATAGTACTGCAGAACAATGCTGTTCTACTGAACGCATAGGAAAGCGCACCCAGTCATGACTCTCCTGGGAATGGGGGCATTTCACCACTCTTGCGCATACACTACGGATGTCTGCTTCAGGCTGCAAGTCTCGATAGGTGACAAGACCTCTGAAGGACTGCATCTGAGCATAATATCTCGACACACACGGCCAAGCCGGAGTCTCTCTTCCTCCTGCCTCGTGCCCTTGCTCCTGCCTGGTCACTTGCTGGAGACTCCTGCTAGATCCTTCGCTTCCGACATGGTCACACCGATAGCTTAGGAGCCATCAGCGAGGGAGTCCGCACAGCACCAGTGCGTCATCAAATCTGCACAGTCAAGTGCACGGCTTGGAGCCGGCTCAATCCGCACAGCACCAGTGCGAGAACAAATCAGCTGCATCGAATCACTCATCAGGTGAGCAGCTTGGCCTGGACTGCAACCACCCTGTGGTACGTCCAATACTGGCATTTCCTGCCTAGCTCCACAGAGTAGTGTGGTGTGGGTTCACAGAGCGCGAGCAAACCACGCAAGGGCGGCACTGGGGTTCGAAACCGGTCAAGTCCCCCTTGGTGAGACACTGCTGCGGCTCTCCACACGCGCACTGCGACTGGTGCGAGTGTGCGCCTTAGCGCGAACGGCTGCGAACCTGCCAGGTTGGAGTAGGTCGAACACCTTGCAGAAGGCGGCGTAGCAGAACGACTACGAGATCTGGTAGCGCGTATACGGGAGCTGCAGGGACAGTACTGCGCGCATCCTCGGACAGGAGCAGCGGGAATAGGGAAGGTCTGACCTGACCTGCGAGCGTCTCAACACGGCACCAGCAACGAGGTCCTACACAGGGCTCCTACATCACAGGAGTGGCCTATACAGGACGCAGCGGAGGCTCTACACAGGGTTCGGCCTACACAGGGGAGCGGCTAGCGAGATCTTCGGACAAGACTCCATACAGTGCTCGCCCTATACAGGTGGACGCCTAACGGGCTTCGTCAGCGAGCGACATGGGAGATAGCGGGGAGACTTCATCGGCAACGGACTTCAAGAGCCTTGCGAGAATCCCACGACTACCATTCGACGGCAAGAACGAGGCATGGACGCCTTGGAAACTACGCTTCACAGCATGGATGAAGCTCATCGACGTGTACGACGTCATGGTCGGCAGGACAGCGCCACCCTCTGAACCAAGTGCACGAGCCAGCTTCGACACCAAGAACAGCACCGCCTACACCTTCATCATCACCAACGTCAGCGACGCAGCTTTCAACGTCGTCTCACAAGCACCTGAGGACCAGGGCAACAAAGCTTGGCAGCTACTTCTCAACAGGTACGAGACCAAGACCAGAGCACAGAAAATACAGCTGCTCAGCGAGCTGATGCGGATCAAGCTCACCCCTTCTCAAGACCCAGAGGAGCTCTTCACCAAGGTCAACGAAGTCGTCAAACAGCTCTCTTACTGGGAAAACCTCCGCAACATCGACGATGACTGGCTCATCGGGATCGCCATCAACGCCTTACCGGAGGCCTACGCCGAGCTCACCACTGTGCTCGACTCCGCCGACAACCTCACCTACGAAGAGACGAAGGACAAGATTCGGGCGTTCTACAGCCGGCGTATCACCACCGCACCGCCACCCGACGACGCAGCACTGCTCGCCACCGGCAATCCTGTCTGCTTCAACTGCAAGAGGAAGGGGCAAAAGGCCAATGCGTGCCCACTCAGGTCCAGACCATCGGGGGACAAGTGGTGCGAATACCACAAGTCCACGTCGCACTCTGATCTCGAGTGCCAGGCTCAGGGCCGCACACCAGGTACGAAGCCTAGACCGAACGTAGGCTTCTAGCGTGAGCCACGTCAGAGCCAGAGGGGGCTCCAGGATATGTGCAGTAGCCAAGACTCATGTTGAGTGCGAGAGGGGGTGTCGGAATATGGTCATGTACACCCTCACATGAGTCTAGTGTAGCATACCGCAGCAGCTGTAGCAAGAGCTGCTGTCATCCTAGTGTGTGCGCAAGAGCGGTGAAATGCCCCCATCCCCAGGAGAGTCATGACTGGGTGCGCTATCCTGTAGCGTAGCGATGCTCAGCAGTAGCAGGGTTCACCAGCAGGTTGAACTGTACATGTTGAAGTTTGCTGGTCAACTTCAAGTACATGTTGAAGTAGGAAGTTGAACTTGAGGTTGTGACATCGGCCACTTGTAGTTACAGTTCGGCCTGTCGGCACATCGGCCAGTTGCATCAGGCCGGTTCTACAGAGTTCTTGAGTTCTCTGGAGTTCTCGGCTTCTCTGGAGTTCGGCACCTTGGAAGGTCGCCTCACTCCCATCAATTCACTCTCTCTTCTACACACGGCCAAGCCGGAGTCTCTCTTCCTCCTGCCTCGTGCCCTTGCTCCTGCCTGGTCACTTGCTGGAGACTCCTGCTAGATCCTTCGCTTACGACAGAGGTGTTCATAGCGTAGGCCGTCCAGCCCTCCTGCCTTCCCCGCCCCTGCTGCGGACAAGGTCGACAGTATGTCTGCCGCCTCCACCTCGAGGCGCCGTCCGGCTGCGCTGGCAGCATCCTCAGGCCTATCGCTGTGATCATGTGCCTGACCCGATTCGAAGACAGGACTGCCGCTGCCAGCTGGACCGGTGGTCGTTGCCACCCCTGCGCTGTGTAAGCAGTGCCGCCGGGCGTCGCGTACCAGGCCGCGCACTTGCTCCATTGGCGTGTCGACTACCCCCGGCCGGGTGCCAGTTTCAGGGTGCTTTGCTGCCAGCACCTGTGCCGTGACCTCGTCTGCTGGGGCGCATGCTTCACGCGCCTCTAGTCGTGCGGCAGCCAAGCCTACCCCCCGTCGCTTGCCTGAGAGGGCAGCGCATGCTGTTTGCTGCCTGGAGTCAGCCTCCGTCCAGTCGGCATCGAAGTTCGTTTGTGCCGACGCCATAGCTGCGTTGTTTGGTTTGGGGGCCCGCAGCGCCGCTGCTGCTGACAGCGTCTTTCTCAGTAGCTCCGCGAAGTCGCCAGACAGCAACGCTGCCAGCCGGGCCGCAGGCGGCATACCGGTTCCCTCCGGTTGCCTACCAAAGGCCATCGCTGCTAGCAGGTGCAGCAGCCTGTAGCCGCGCTGCACTAGAGTCTGAGAAACCTGATGAGCAAACGCCCCGGCACCATGGTGGAGGCGCACCCGTGCCGCCTCACGTGCACTGTCTGTGGCGTCCGCCAGTAGTCGTGTGGCGTGCTCCACTAGCCGTGCCCACTGGGTGCACTGCAGCTGAGTGCGGAAGGGGTTGGCAGTCGTGGTGAACCGCAGCAGCAGTAGATCCGCCTCATTGGTCTGGTCAAGTGCGTGGACGACCGAGGGCGTCGAGAGGTCCCAAGCCAGGGATGCTCGTGCCTGGGGCTTTGAGGGCCTGCCACTGGTGGTGGTGGTCGGGGGGGGCGGTGACGCGGCATCGTCCGGCGGGTCCACGTCCATGTCCGCCCATCCCACGGCCGTCCCGTGGGGGGGGCTGCTGTCCTGCAGCCTCAGGCTGTCAGACTGAGTGCGGCTGCCGGCGCTGCTAGGCGGTGCCGCAGCAGCTGCCGTTCGGCGCCGGCGTTGCGCGCCGGTTGCCGTGGCCGCCGGGCGTTTCTTGCTAGACTTTGAGTTGGCAGCGCCACTAGCCGGCACCGCCGGTAGTTTTGGAGGTGTCGCTGCGGCAGCCCCCGCCGCCGCGGCCGCGCCGTCGCTACCCGCACCCCCGCCCTCGGACTGGCCCGGGGGTACTGCCGGGCGTGCGCGCGTGGGGGCGCTTCCATTCCGTCGACACGTGTGGCATGGCGAGGTCAGCGCGCATTGCCTCTGCCCCGCGCTGGCTGACATATGGACCAGGCCGCAGGCACCTGTGCATGCACTCAGCTTCCTTACCGCCCGTAGGAAGTCTTCTGCCGTGCAACCATACATGGTGCTCATCTCCTGCACATGCTTGGCATGGTGTGCCCCAGTGCTGCAGGTACTGCTGCCTGAAGGGGCACGGTCACCGGATGGGTCGTGATCAACCTGCTGCCGGATGCCCTTGGCGTATGCTGCCGCCGGATTTTGCTGACAGTGTGATGTGCTCGCCTCAGGGTTCAGCATCGACCTCGTGCAGCTACCACCGTTGAAGTGGGCCACTACCGGTGCCATGCGGCTCGCAGCTGACAGTTTGCCTCGCTGTTTGCTGTCCTCTTTCTGACCAAGCTGCCAAAATGCCAGTGTGCATAGTGGACACCTCAGTGGCTCAGGCTGCTGTGGCAACTGCAGCGCAGTACGGGGCTGTGTCCGACTCGGAGCCGTGATGTGGGTGCTGTCAGCTTGAGTGGTCGCCGACGCTGTCATAGTGGTTGGCAAGGGCGGAGCTGCCGCAGGGGCGACAAGCAGTTCAAAGTGTCCCACATTTGTATATAGCCCAGGCGGCGTCCACAGCACATCCAGATGGCAGTCAGGCTGAGCTGGAGTCGCCGGTGCGAATACCGCTGGCAGCCCCATCAGTTGTGCCAGCACCAGCCCTGTTGGTTTTGCGTGCTGCCAGTGGCCTGAGGCTTGGCCTGCCACACCGTCACCGAGACCGCGTAGACCGTTGCAACAATGGCCCACACAGACAAACCGAGGGGCCGTCCCCACACGCCCTCTTCCTGTAGGCGTTGCAGCAGGAGCGTGTGCCCGCTGTCCTTGCTATCCGTTTCATTTGTGCCGTACTCGATTGCGAGGCAGCGAGCGCGTGTCCCGTACGTGTCGAATTGTTCACGTGTACACGCAGGTTGGGCTGCGGCATGCGCGGTCAGTTGACGCATCGATGACATGCTGGCCCCTTGTTTGCCCGCCCCCTGCGTGACGTATGCCACCATCCCGTCCAGCAGTGCCTCTCGCATGGCAATCACCAGCGCTGGGGCCGGCAGTCCGTGCTCAACTGCGACGCTGCCTATGCCGTGTAGAGCTGTATGAATCAGGCAGTTGCCGTTGCCCACGTTGCTCACGGGGCGAAGCTCCCCACCACGTGCTAGCGTCGCTGTGTTTTCCCCAAGCGCCTGTTTGTGGAGTGCCTGCAGGCCCGTGTGCCAAGTGGAAAAACCATAGTTGGTGGCTTTTGCCAGCGCGTCTTGCTGCTCCTCCACGGTGACTGTATGGCACACGGTTGAGGGTATCCGGGTCGCCACCGTCACGGTGGTGACCTTCGCCGGCCCGGATATTGGTGCTGAGGGGGCAGAGGCACCGCCCCTGGGCGGTGTGGTGGCTGGTGCCAGCTGTCGGAAGCGAAGGATCTAGCAGGAGTCTCCAGCAAGTGACCAGGCAGGAGCAAGGGCACGAGGCAGGAGGAAGAGAGACTCCGGCTTGGCCGTGTGTAGAAGAGAGAGTGAATTGATGGGAGTGAGGCGACCTTCCAAAGTGCCGAACTCCAGAGAAGCCGAGAACTCCGGAGAACTCAAGAACTCTGTAGAACCGGCCTGATGCAACTGGCCGATGTGCCGACAGGCCGAACTGTAACTACAAGTGGCCGATGTCACAACCTCAAGTTCAACTTCCTACTTCAACATGTACTTGAAGTTGACCAGCAAACTTCAACATGTACAGTTCAACCTGCTGGTGAACCCTGCTACTGCTGAGCATCGCTACGCTACAGGATAGCGCACCCAGTCATGACTCTCCTGGGGATGGGGGCATTTCACCGCTCTTGCGCACACACTAGGATGACAGCAGCTCTTGCTACAGCTGCTGCGGTATGCTACACTAGACTCATGTGAGGGTGTACATGACCATATTCCGACACCCCCTCTCGCACTCAGCATGAGTCTTGGCTACTGCACATATCCTGGAGCCCCCTCTGGCTCTGACGTGGCTCACGCTAGAAGCCTACGTTCGGTCTAGGCTTCGTACCTGGTGTGCGGCCCTGAGCCTGGCACTCGAGATCAGAGTGCGACGTGGACTTGTGGTATTCGCACCACTTGTCTCCCGATGGTCTGGACCTGAGTGGGCACGCATTGGCCTTGTGCCCCTTCCTCTTGCAGTTGAAGCAGACAGGATTGCCGGTGGCGAGCAGTGCTGCGTCGTCGGGTGGCGGTGCGGTGGTGATACGCCGGCTGTAGAACGCCCGAATCTTGTCCTTCGTCTCTTCGTAGGTGAGGTTGTCGGCGGAGTCGAGCACAGTGGTGAGCTCGGCGTAGGCCTCCGGTAAGGCGTTGATGGCGATCCCGATGAGCCAGTCATCGTCGATGTTGCGGAGGTTTTCCCAGTAAGAGAGCTGTTTGACGACTTCGTTGACCTTGGTGAAGAGCTCCTCTGGGTCTTGAGAAGGGGTGAGCTTGATCCGCATCAGCTCGCTGAGCAGCTGTATTTTCTGTGCTCTGGTCTTGGTCTCGTACCTGTTGAGAAGTAGCTGCCAAGCTTTGTTGCCCTGGTCCTCAGGTGCTTGTGAGACGACGTTGAAAGCTGCGTCGCTGACGTTGGTGATGATGAAGGTGTAGGCGGTGCTGTTCTTGGTGTCGAAGCTGGCTCGTGCACTTGGTTCAGAGGGTGGCGCTGTCCTGCCGACCATGACGTCGTACACGTCGATGAGCTTCATCCATGCTGTGAAGCGTAGTTTCCAAGGCGTCCATGCCTCGTTCTTGCCGTCGAATGGTAGTCGTGGGATTCTCGCAAGGCTCTTGAAGTCCGTTGCCGATGAAGTCTCCCCGCTATCTCCCATGTCGCTCGCTGACGAAGCCCGTTAGGCGTCCACCTGTATAGGGCGAGCACTGTATGGAGTCTTGTCCGAAGATCTCGCTAGCCGCTCCCCTGTGTAGGCCGAACCCTGTGTAGAGCCTCCGCTGCGTCCTGTATAGGCCACTCCTGTGATGTAGGAGTCCTGTGTAGGACCTCGTTGCTGGTGCCGTGTTGAGACGCTCGCAGGTCAGGTCAGACCTTCCCTATTCCCGCTGCTCCTGTCCGAGGATGCGCGCAGTACTGTCCCTGCAGCTCCCGTATACGCGCTACCAGATCTCGTAGTCGTTCTGCTACGCCGCCTTCTGCAAGGTGTTCGACCTACTCCAACCTGGCAGGTTCGCAGCCGTTCGCGCTAAGGCGCACACTCGCACCAGTCGTAGTGCGCGTGTGGAGAGCCGCAGCAGTGTCTCACCAAGGGGGACTTGACAGGTTTCGAACCCCAGTGCCGCCCTTGCGTGGTTTGCCCGCGCTCTGTGAACCCACACCACACTACTCTGTGGAGCTAGGCAGGAAATGCCAGTATTGGACGTACCACGGGGTGGTTGCAGTCCAGGCCAAGCTGCTCACCTGTAGAGTGATTCGATGCAGCTGATTTGTTCTCGCACCGGTGCTGTGCGGATTGAGCCGGCTCCAAGCCGTGCACTTGACTGTGCAGATTTGATGACGCACTGGTGCTGTGCGGACTCCCTCGCTGATGGCTCCTAAGCTGTCGGTGTGACCATGTCGGAAGCGAAGGATCTAGCAGGAGTCTCCAGCAAGTGACCAGGCAGGAGCAAGGGCACGAGGCAGGAGGAAGAGAGACTCCGGCTTGGCCGTGTGTAGAAGAGAGAGTGAATTGATGGGAGTGAGGCGACCTTCCAAAGTGCCGAACTCCAGAGAAGCCGAGAACTCCGGAGAACTCAAGAACTCTGTAGAACCGGCCTGATGCAACTGGCCGATGTGCCGACAGGCCGAACTGTAACTACAAGTGGCCGATGTCACAACCTCAAGTTCAACTTCCTACTTCAACATGTACTTGAAGTTGACCAGCAAACTTCAACATGTACAGTTCAACCTGCTGGTGAACCCTGCTACTGCTGAGCATCGCTACGCTACAGGATAGCGCACCCAGTCATGACTCTCCTGGGGATGGGGGCATTTCACCGCTCTTGCGCACACACTAGGATGACAGCAGCTCTTGCTACAGCTGCTGCGGTATGCTACACTAGACTCATGTGAGGGTGTACATGACCATATTCCGACACCCCCTCTCGCACTCAGCATGAGTCTTGGCTACTGCACATATCCTGGAGCCCCCTCTGGCTCTGACGTGGCTCACGCTAGAAGCCTACGTTCGGTCTAGGCTTCGTACCTGGTGTGCGGCCCTGAGCCTGGCACTCGAGATCAGAGTGCGACGTGGACTTGTGGTATTCGCACCACTTGTCTCCCGATGGTCTGGACCTGAGTGGGCACGCATTGGCCTTGTGCCCCTTCCTCTTGCAGTTGAAGCAGACAGGATTGCCGGTGGCGAGCAGTGCTGCGTCGTCGGGTGGCGGTGCGGTGGTGATACGCCGGCTGTAGAACGCCCGAATCTTGTCCTTCGTCTCTTCGTAGGTGAGGTTGTCGGCGGAGTCGAGCACAGTGGTGAGCTCGGCGTAGGCCTCCGGTAAGGCGTTGATGGCGATCCCGATGAGCCAGTCATCGTCGATGTTGCGGAGGTTTTCCCAGTAAGAGAGCTGTTTGACGACTTCGTTGACCTTGGTGAAGAGCTCCTCTGGGTCTTGAGAAGGGGTGAGCTTGATCCGCATCAGCTCGCTGAGCAGCTGTATTTTCTGTGCTCTGGTCTTGGTCTCGTACCTGTTGAGAAGTAGCTGCCAAGCTTTGTTGCCCTGGTCCTCAGGTGCTTGTGAGACGACGTTGAAAGCTGCGTCGCTGACGTTGGTGATGATGAAGGTGTAGGCGGTGCTGTTCTTGGTGTCGAAGCTGGCTCGTGCACTTGGTTCAGAGGGTGGCGCTGTCCTGCCGACCATGACGTCGTACACGTCGATGAGCTTCATCCATGCTGTGAAGCGTAGTTTCCAAGGCGTCCATGCCTCGTTCTTGCCGTCGAATGGTAGTCGTGGGATTCTCGCAAGGCTCTTGAAGTCCGTTGCCGATGAAGTCTCCCCGCTATCTCCCATGTCGCTCGCTGACGAAGCCCGTTAGGCGTCCACCTGTATAGGGCGAGCACTGTATGGAGTCTTGTCCGAAGATCTCGCTAGCCGCTCCCCTGTGTAGGCCGAACCCTGTGTAGAGCCTCCGCTGCGTCCTGTATAGGCCACTCCTGTGATGTAGGAGTCCTGTGTAGGACCTCGTTGCTGGTGCCGTGTTGAGACGCTCGCAGGTCAGGTCAGACCTTCCCTATTCCCGCTGCTCCTGTCCGAGGATGCGCGCAGTACTGTCCCTGCAGCTCCCGTATACGCGCTACCAGATCTCGTAGTCGTTCTGCTACGCCGCCTTCTGCAAGGTGTTCGACCTACTCCAACCTGGCAGGTTCGCAGCCGTTCGCGCTAAGGCGCACACTCGCACCAGTCGTAGTGCGCGTGTGGAGAGCCGCAGCAGTGTCTCACCAAGGGGGACTTGACAGGTTTCGAACCCCAGTGCCGCCCTTGCGTGGTTTGCCCGCGCTCTGTGAACCCACACCACACTACTCTGTGGAGCTAGGCAGGAAATGCCAGTATTGGACGTACCACGGGGTGGTTGCAGTCCAGGCCAAGCTGCTCACCTGTAGAGTGATTCGATGCAGCTGATTTGTTCTCGCACCGGTGCTGTGCGGATTGAGCCGGCTCCAAGCCGTGCACTTGACTGTGCAGATTTGATGACGCACTGGTGCTGTGCGGACTCCCTCGCTGATGGCTCCTAAGCTGTCGGTGTGACCATGTCGGAAGCGAAGGATCTAGCAGGAGTCTCCAGCAAGTGACCAGGCAGGAGCAAGGGCACGAGGCAGGAGGAAGAGAGACTCCGGCTTGGCCGTGTGTAGAAGAGAGAGTGAATTGATGGGAGTGAGGCGACCTTCCAAAGTGCCGAACTCCAGAGAAGCCGAGAACTCCGGAGAACTCAAGAACTCTGTAGAACCGGCCTGATGCAACTGGCCGATGTGCCGACAGGCCGAACTGTAACTACAAGTGGCCGATGTCACAACCTCAAGTTCAACTTCCTACTTCAACATGTACTTGAAGTTGACCAGCAAACTTCAACATGTACAGTTCAACCTGCTGGTGAACCCTGCTACTGCTGAGCATCGCTACGCTACAGGATAGCGCACCCAGTCATGACTCTCCTGGGGATGGGGGCATTTCACCGCTCTTGCGCACACACTAGGATGACAGCAGCTCTTGCTACAGCTGCTGCGGTATGCTACACTAGACTCATGTGAGGGTGTACATGACCATATTCCGACACCCCCTCTCGCACTCAGCATGAGTCTTGGCTACTGCACATATCCTGGAGCCCCCTCTGGCTCTGACGTGGCTCACGCTAGAAGCCTACGTTCGGTCTAGGCTTCGTACCTGGTGTGCGGCCCTGAGCCTGGCACTCGAGATCAGAGTGCGACGTGGACTTGTGGTATTCGCACCACTTGTCTCCCGATGGTCTGGACCTGAGTGGGCACGCATTGGCCTTGTGCCCCTTCCTCTTGCAGTTGAAGCAGACAGGATTGCCGGTGGCGAGCAGTGCTGCGTCGTCGGGTGGCGGTGCGGTGGTGATACGCCGGCTGTAGAACGCCCGAATCTTGTCCTTCGTCTCTTCGTAGGTGAGGTTGTCGGCGGAGTCGAGCACAGTGGTGAGCTCGGCGTAGGCCTCCGGTAAGGCGTTGATGGCGATCCCGATGAGCCAGTCATCGTCGATGTTGCGGAGGTTTTCCCAGTAAGAGAGCTGTTTGACGACTTCGTTGACCTTGGTGAAGAGCTCCTCTGGGTCTTGAGAAGGGGTGAGCTTGATCCGCATCAGCTCGCTGAGCAGCTGTATTTTCTGTGCTCTGGTCTTGGTCTCGTACCTGTTGAGAAGTAGCTGCCAAGCTTTGTTGCCCTGGTCCTCAGGTGCTTGTGAGACGACGTTGAAAGCTGCGTCGCTGACGTTGGTGATGATGAAGGTGTAGGCGGTGCTGTTCTTGGTGTCGAAGCTGGCTCGTGCACTTGGTTCAGAGGGTGGCGCTGTCCTGCCGACCATGACGTCGTACACGTCGATGAGCTTCATCCATGCTGTGAAGCGTAGTTTCCAAGGCGTCCATGCCTCGTTCTTGCCGTCGAATGGTAGTCGTGGGATTCTCGCAAGGCTCTTGAAGTCCGTTGCCGATGAAGTCTCCCCGCTATCTCCCATGTCGCTCGCTGACGAAGCCCGTTAGGCGTCCACCTGTATAGGGCGAGCACTGTATGGAGTCTTGTCCGAAGATCTCGCTAGCCGCTCCCCTGTGTAGGCCGAACCCTGTGTAGAGCCTCCGCTGCGTCCTGTATAGGCCACTCCTGTGATGTAGGAGTCCTGTGTAGGACCTCGTTGCTGGTGCCGTGTTGAGACGCTCGCAGGTCAGGTCAGACCTTCCCTATTCCCGCTGCTCCTGTCCGAGGATGCGCGCAGTACTGTCCCTGCAGCTCCCGTATACGCGCTACCAGATCTCGTAGTCGTTCTGCTACGCCGCCTTCTGCAAGGTGTTCGACCTACTCCAACCTGGCAGGTTCGCAGCCGTTCGCGCTAAGGCGCACACTCGCACCAGTCGTAGTGCGCGTGTGGAGAGCCGCAGCAGTGTCTCACCAAGGGGGACTTGACAGGTTTCGAACCCCAGTGCCGCCCTTGCGTGGTTTGCCCGCGCTCTGTGAACCCACACCACACTACTCTGTGGAGCTAGGCAGGAAATGCCAGTATTGGACGTACCACGGGGTGGTTGCAGTCCAGGCCAAGCTGCTCACCTGTAGAGTGATTCGATGCAGCTGATTTGTTCTCGCACCGGTGCTGTGCGGATTGAGCCGGCTCCAAGCCGTGCACTTGACTGTGCAGATTTGATGACGCACTGGTGCTGTGCGGACTCCCTCGCTGATGGCTCCTAAGCTGTCGGTGTGACCATGTCGGAAGCGAAGGATCTAGCAGGAGTCTCCAGCAAGTGACCAGGCAGGAGCAAGGGCACGAGGCAGGAGGAAGAGAGACTCCGGCTTGGCCGTGTGTAGAAGAGAGAGTGAATTGATGGGAGTGAGGCGACCTTCCAAAGTGCCGAACTCCAGAGAAGCCGAGAACTCCGGAGAACTCAAGAACTCTGTAGAACCGGCCTGATGCAACTGGCCGATGTGCCGACAGGCCGAACTGTAACTACAAGTGGCCGATGTCACAACCTCAAGTTCAACTTCCTACTTCAACATGTACTTGAAGTTGACCAGCAAACTTCAACATGTACAGTTCAACCTGCTGGTGAACCCTGCTACTGCTGAGCATCGCTACGCTACAGGATAGCGCACCCAGTCATGACTCTCCTGGGGATGGGGGCATTTCACCGCTCTTGCGCACACACTAGGATGACAGCAGCTCTTGCTACAGCTGCTGCGGTATGCTACACTAGACTCATGTGAGGGTGTACATGACCATATTCCGACACCAGCTGCACTAGGGGTGCAGGAGAATTGTCGCACTGGGCCTGTCGCTCCTGCGTCCGCCGTCTGTGTTTACCTCTGCGTCGACTGCGCTTTCCACTGGCAACCATAGCCGTGACAGATGCTGTCTCGGTCATTGTTGCGTGGGTGCTGTTATCACCGGCCTGCGTTACGTCTGACTCGCCATGTTTCCCGGCTGGCTGGCGAGGCGACCTGGCAACGACCGGTTCCCTAAGGGAGAGTTGGTCAAACACCGCTGCCAGGTCGTTACCCTCTTCTCAGAGGGAGAGCAAGCTGAACGTGACCGTCAGGTCATGCATCTGATTCACCAGCGGTGCGCAGGGAGTCCGGCCCAGCAGGGTCTGTGTTGCTGGCGCGTGCAGTCGGCGTGACGTGCGGCAGGGTTCAAGCTTGGTACCCGTCGGCCAAGCGCAAAGCACCGTGACGCGTGCCCGATTGGGGGCAAGGGCCAGTGCACGTACCCTGCGCGCGAGTGCGCCAGCCGCCCCCAGCAAGCCTTGCCAGTGAGATCCCGTCGGGTCCCTTGGGCATTCGCTAGACTGAGCGCCCGCTGCGACAGCAGCTGCTGCACTGCCAGGTGTGCTGGGCACACGATCGTTGCTTGACATCGTTGCGCCGCTATCGCTAGCACGACTTTCGCCAGGCAGCACACCCATTGTGCTGCTCCGGGTCAGTCTCGGCAGCGGCGCAACTGCCACACCGTCCAACGTAGATGCATGGGCTTGCCTGGGGTCTACCCCCAGGTGCTCGCATCCGAGGATTTTGCGTATGGGACCACATTTGCTAGCGGCGGCGAGCAGCGCGGCTGTTGGCTTCAGGCTATTCCCCCCACCAACAGCTGCACCACCCGCTGCCGCCGCGCATGTCGTTGGTCGGGTGTGTATGTCAGCAATGTGATCATGGCCTGATGCACGGTCACAGCCTGACAGTGTGCATGCTGTCGCGGCGACCGGGCCTGCGAGGCAGTCGGCGCAGCGCCACACGTCGCACTGGTCCAGGGCCCCTAGATCACCAGATGGTGTCGTGGCGCTTGCTGCTGTGCGTCTGATGAAGAGGTTGCCGCACCCATCGCAGACCTGCTCCAGGCCGCCGCATATTGGTCGGTGGTCTAGGAAAAGCTGAACATGCAGTTCTGCAAATTGCTTCCCTTTCCCTGTGTGGCGCGTGCGCTGGTGTGCACATGCGTGTGCCGCTGGGCAATTCTTGTCCAGGGCGCGAGGATTTGCTCGCACTATGAACTTGTCGCACATGCGGCAGTCCAGCCCCGGGATATTGACCTTCCGGTTGGCAGCGTGTATCTTGGCGGGCGCCAGATCTGTCCTAGCGGTGATGCCGGATATTGGGTGCCCGTTGCGACTGTTACCGTCAGACTCTGAGGTGACGCTGCCGCCTGACAGAGAGGCGCCGCTGCCAGCTGGCTGCAAAGACCGGGACGTGATTTGTCTCTGGTGACCCGCCGGCCCAGGTTCGCCAACTTCCATCGGTACAGGCATGGTCACGGTGACCGGCTTTGCCAGCGCACCGCCAGACTGTGGCTCTGGGCGGGTGACGCTGCCAGTGCTTTGGGCGCTGGCGCGGCGCCGACCCCGCCGGGGTGCAGCCGCCCCACGTTCGCCGCCCGGTGCAGCAGCGGCCGCTGGTGCTGTTGTCACCATGTCTGCAGCACATGGGGTTGCCGCTGCGGTGACCTCCATCGGCTGAGGACCGGGATGCCACTGGGGAGAGGCGCCGCTGCTAGCTGGCTGCGAAGGCCGCGACGTGATCCGTCTCTGGTGACCCGCTGGCCCACTGGTAGGTTCGCCAACTTCCATCGGTACGGGCACGGTCATGGTGACCGCCTTTGCCAGCGCACTCAGTTTGCCACACGGCGACTCTGGGCGGTTGATGCTGCCAATGCTTCCGAGGCGGCCCAGGGGCGGCCCAGCGTTGGCGCCGCGGCGCCGACCCCGCTGGGATGCAGCTGCCCCGCGTTGGCCATCTGATGCGGCAGCGGCTGCCGGTGGTTTTGGCACCATGTCTGCCGCACGTGGCGTTGCCGCCGCCGTTAAGTCGGAGGTAACCTTGCGACGGCATGCAGCGGCGGCTGTGACAGTCGTCCGTGGCTGTGCAACCACCGGGTTGGCCGGTGCGGGCCCCGCCGCTGGTGCGGCAGTGGCAGCCGTCACTAAAGGCGTTTTCCGCCGCGATCGTCGTTTTGGCATTGGCGTTGTCGCTACTGGTGGATCCGGCGGCAGTGTCGCCCGACGGCGTGTACATGCCGCTGGTGGCGGTAGTACCACCAAGCTCAGTACAATTATCGCTGGCGGCAGTGCCTCCCGTAAACTCGCCGCTTGAGACTCCGAGTCACTGGCAGGCTGATGCCGCGGGCGCTTCGTCTGTGAGCATCCCCTGTTACAGTGATTACTGGCACCTGGGCTGGTCAGATGGCGGCGGCGCTTCTTGACGTGCGCATGGCTGCCACTGCCCTGAGGCTCGTCCGAGTCGGCTGACGACAAGTGTAGTCTGCGCATGCTTCTGCACAGCTCTGCAACCTGACTGCACACTGGCACCTCTGGCATCGGCCGCGGTCTAGAGCTCTGGGCCATCAGCTGAGGTGGTGGCGGGCCGGGTATCGGCGGCGGGCCCGGAATCGGTGGCGGACCCGGGATCGGCGGCGGGCCCGGTATCGGCGGCGGGCCCGGTATCGGCGGCGGGCCCGGTATCGGCGGGGGGCCCGGTATCGGCGGCGGGCCCGGGATCGGCGGCGGGCCCGGAATCGGCGGCGGGCCCGGGATTGGCGGCGGGCCCGGGATCGGTGGCGGCGGCGGTATCGCTAGGCGTACCCAACGGCCAACACCATGGCGGCGTCTGCGGCGTGTGTCAGATTGGCGTGCAGCTTTGACCTGCCACCACCACAAGCCAGTATTCAGCCCGTGGTTGCGCTGTCCCCGTTTGCGTTTCAGAGGTGACCCCTCCCCATGTGAGGTAGGGCTGGTAAGCCAGTGGAGGGCCATAGCTTTGAAAGGCGACTTTGAGGGGCGAGAGAAAAAAAAAAAAAAAAAAAAAGCCCAGGCTCGATCTCGAAAGTGCGGCTGCCTACTGCGAACACGTCCCTGCACAGCTATACCACTTCCAGTTCAAGATCACACCCTGCTCTGGTGTATCTGGTGAGGTGTTTTTCCCGCCGTCGTGAAACGAGCGGTGGTGGAACGAGTCGGTGTGCTCAAGCTCTCTGCCTCTGACCAACACAAGGCAGCTAGGTTGAATGCAATGCTGTGCAATTCGTGTCCTTGCCGCTGCAGTGTCGTGATCCTGTCGTGTCTGTGCGTGTGCTGAATGCAGTCAGTCTCTGCCAGGCGAGGTCCCTTGTGCGGCTGCAAATCAAGCTGGTCAGCAAGCGTTCAAACCTTAATCTGGTGAACTGCTATCTACTGTCCTGCGATCCAGTGTGCCCTAGGTTCCCCCTTCCCGATCCGTCGACGGCGATATCGTCTGATGTTTTCTTTTTTTTTTTTTTTTTTAGTTTGCCCTTCTTGTGCTTCGGCCGATGTCGCTGTGTGCGTAGGTAGCTTTAGCAAAATCAATGCGAGGCTTACTTGCTGTCACCGGCGACCCACGCTGCGTGTCTGGCCTTGTTCGCCGCAGGCCCGCGGTGGAGCGAAATCCGCTCTCTAGTCCTCGGGCTGTAGCCAGGCTGACAGGTTGAGCGTGCGGTGCTGCTGTGCCCTCAGTGTCCCCTGTGCATCCTCGCCTTCCGCGCCGCCGCTCCGCCAGCGGCTCCTCCTAACCTTGCGTCCTTGTAGTTGTGCAAGTACTTTGGCCTCCAGTATGTACTTGTACTTCCGAAGTTGTTAGTAGTAGTACTGCGTTTGCATGGGGTTGAGGCGTATGCGGCCTGCGCTGGCAGCTAAGTGATGTGCAAGGCCGCCGCCGCGCCATTGCGAGCAGCAACGGAAGGCCAGACATCCAGCGATTCAATAGTTCAGACTTAATGCGAGCATTTGATTTGAGTCTCAATGGCTTTGAGAACCACTTTCCAGTGGTTATGTGCTTCCGGCAACGGCCTCACCAATTTTACCTTGGCCTCTACAGCTGGCTGAGTCCGCAAATCTTGGAACCTCAGTTGCCGTCGTGACGCCAACCAACCCACTACTGCAGTATCACACAGCAGTGCGAAGTCCACACTACAGCAGCACTTCAAGTTGGAATATCTGAGTTTGCGAGACTCTGCGTGAGGACGATGGAGGTGCCGGCCTCGTTGGCAATGTCCGCTGTGTTGTTCACCTGAGCAATAATCGAGACGCGCGAGGCGCATGTGGTCCATGAGAGAGGTAAGTGTGGAAGAAGAGATGAAGGAGTGAGAGCACGAGCCAGCGGTATGAGAAGAGGTAGGCTTCCAACACTGCCCAGTGGCTGTCGCACGACGCTGCGCTCGCGGCACGCCCCTGCACAGCGCACTGCTAAGCGGCGACGCCTGCGCACAACATGCAGCGCCTTGACGTGCACAAGAAACCGCGCAGGTAATTGCCTTGCTCCGCCGCCGCCAAGTGGCTTGTGCCGTCGGAATTTGTGAGGTGCCAACTTCATTGATAGTAGGGTTGGCAAACCTGTATTCCGTAGATACGCCGTATATGCGTATATACGGCGTATATACGCCGTATTTCGATTTCAGGAGCCTGCAATCCGTACTATTCCGTATTTCTACGAAAAAGGCATACAGCAGTCTCAGCATGGGCAAAGCAGGCAGCCTGGCCCTCAGCAAGACAATGCGGCCAACACCATTCACCGTAACCGTCGAAAGTGGTCGAGAATGTTGAGGAAAGGCTTTCTCAACGTGCGATGATGTTGAAGTACGGCTTTTATTGAATTTTTTTTAACTCGTTCTGCTGCTGCTGCTGCTGCTGCTGGTACAGGTGGTGGTGCTGCTACTGCTGCTGCTGTGTTACTGCACTGGTGTTGCTGCTGTTGTCTGTGGTCCCCGCCGCCTTCGCTGCGGCTGCCTGCGGTTATTGGTGCATGCGTGCGCCAACACGCGTCCTTGCTCAGTTTGACTGAAAGAGGGGGAAAAAAAGAAAAAAAACTATTTTTAAAACATTCAAGCAGGCCTACACATACTTCAAGGCAGCCAAACGCTTGCATGTTGTCTGATACACTTCACCATGTGTGCTCTATACACCCCGTGAGTTTGAAGTTGAAGTTCTGATGGGAAGTGCCTGTTCTGTCAAAGTGGGTTTGTCAACTACGGTTTTGAGATACGGATATACGGAAAATACGGAAAAATACGGTATTTTACCCGTATTTGAAATCCAGAAATACGGTTTTTGCCAACCCTAATTGATAGCTTCAACATCAAATGCAACAGCTACTTCAACAGTTACGTTGCTGACCTGGGAGTTGAGTTCCACATAGCCGTACAAGCTCGCCGCCATGCCCACCACGGCCAATGCCCATCGTACCGAGAAGGCGACGAGCATACCGCGCTTGCCCACCGGCGCCCGCCCTCCGCAGCAGCACGCTGCATTGTAGTGCGGTGCGGGCGGCGTGGTGGTCACTACTATATAGCTCGACCAGAGCTGCAATGATCGTTCAATTTGTCAATTTGGAGGACTTGCCAACGCTGAAAAGGTCAGCTGAAGTGAAGCACGCTCTTTTACAGGGAGCGAACGGCGCGCCACATGGCGGCATCGGAGCAGCAGCGCAGATGCGATTGCCACATGCGCTGCGTGCGGGTCGAGCGCGCCATGTGCGTGCCATGTACTGGAGAGCCAGTGACTCTGGAGCGGTGGACCGTCGCGTGGAGCGGCAGAGTCGGAGAGAGACAGCGCTCGTCCCCGTCCGCCGACTGCAGCGCGCAGAACACGTGATAGAAGATACTTCCAGCAATACTGGTGCTACTAGCAGTACCAGTGCTCTACTCGGTTATCGTATTTCACACAGTTGCGGAGGTCGGGATGCTGTAGGCAAGAAATGGCAAGCGAGCAGTAGCATATCAACCAGTCCCTGCGCCGGTGCTGATCAATGCACGGCGCGCGCTTGCCGCCGCCTCTCACCGGGCTCGCGATGCAGCAGTAGCACGCGGGCACCAAGAACCACAGCAGCACGCCGAAAAAGCAGGAGCAGCACGCCCGCCAGCACCCCATTCAGGTAGTCCTCCGGACTATTGTTGGTGCTGTCCACCACGCCAAACAAGAGAACTTGTTGCCGCAAGTGAGAGAGAACTGGTTGTGGTTGAAGTCCGCCATGGTCGTGGGCTCGAACACTGGCGGCGCGTTGCTGGTGTCCACGAGCATGGACTGCGCCTCCACGTACCTTCACACGAGCGGGCGCATGGGAGGGCAACCGCGGCGGCGACGGCAGCGGCGGCGGCAGCGACGGCGTAGACAGGGCTTAAACACCTCGAACGCGTCCTCCTTCCGCTTCCGTTCGCTGTGGTCTGATGCATGGATAAGGACGAGCTGAGTTCTTGCCTCCTTTGATACATGCACCGCCTGACTCGCTGCCACAGGGTACCGGGGAGAGTAATGGGCACATGCAGAACATGCGTTCCTCCTTGGGCAATGCTAAGCCCACCGCACCAGCTAGCTGCTGCTGTTTCTTTTCTGTTGCTATTTCTGCTGCCGTTTCTGCTTGTGCTGTCTGCTCGGCTTCTTGTGCGTACTGCTCGCCACCCCCCCCTCCTAAGTCAGCTGTCTTGCGCTTGTCGCCCAGTACTGCCCTACCCCGTGCTGCGATGGGGCACGCAATTGTGATGAACTTCGACCGTACAAGGACGTCAAGCTCTGTAGCAGCAGCCTTTTATGAAGGTGTTCCGTCTGTAGAACGCGATGAAAATGCGTGTGTGGGCTGTCAAGACCCTCAAACTGACCGCTTGCAAGTATGCTTCGTTGGCATACATTGTGTGCACATCTACTGGCTCCGACACACTTCCTCTAAGTTCGCATTTTGTTTGTGTTTGAGACAGAGTTGGGCTCAACTTTCCAAGCTGTAGTGATGGGCCAAACATTGGAGTTTATGCGGGCTTTTGTTCAGGTGACGTGACAAAGCTATGCTCTCTCAAGTTTTGTTTTTACAAAAGAGAGAGACTTGCAAGGCAGCAGATACACCTGTTTGAGTTTGGCCCTAGAATCCGCGCTTGTTCATTGGTGTCTCGAGCATGCGTCAAAGACTCGGTGGGGCTTCCACAATAATAGAAATAGTTTTGCATTTGATACGATAAAATCAAGCGGCGGCGCATCGTGGTCACGCTGTCGGCGACCCTTGCGCGGGAGGAGGCGGAGCGCGCTTGCGTATGTGCGCGACGCGGAGCTGAACGGCAGGACGGTGGATCTGACCTCGACGCTGCTCGTACGCGGGCCGATAGTTAAGGCGGCGGCCATCCGCGCTTGTATATTATTTTTGTAGTAGCTCCGCCGAGTCTGTGACGCATGCTCAAAACACCGGTGAACATGCGCGGATGGCCGCCACCACTAAATTACTGCGCGCGCATGAGCAGCGTCGAGACCGGATCCACTGTCCGACCACTCAGCTGCGCGTCGCGCACACATATGCAAGCACGCGCTCCGCCTCCTCCCACGCGAGGGTCGCCGAAAACATGTCTACAATGCACGCACCGCCTCTCGATGGCGTGCCGCCGCCGCACCACCGCCTCACTGCCGCCCGCACACGAGGCGGAATGTGTCGCCAGCTGCGCGATGAAATGCGCGCAGCCTCGCCCAGACGCCCAAAGCACTCCTGGAAAAAGGGCACAGACACATAGCGCACCGCGTCCCAGTGCCCAGCGTACCGCGCGAGCTTCTCCTGCTGCGCCTCGCGCGCCACAAAGGCACTGAAACGCGCCACGTGCGCCGCCACTGGCCGCAGAAGCACGGCCGCCGTGGACGCGCACACCCGCTTATCAAGCACCACGCCCTTGCGCGCCACGCTCGCGTCACCGCAGAGGGCCAGCGCGCCGGGCAGGACCACCATGTCCGCCCGGTCGCCGTCAACGCTTGTTTACTGGTGTTTTCAGCAAGTGTCACGGACTCGGTGGAGCTTTTACAATGACAAACATAAAATCAATTGTCAGTTTGTTGAACATCCCAAACCTTTGCCCCATCCCGACACATTGCACACAACAAACGCGATGCACACAATTGAGACAGTGCACACAATGAACTCTATTGACACTTAAGACACGCTGGACCCCACACACATAACACATACTTTGACTTGATATGCCAGTGTATCCAAGTTATACCAAAGTTGCAAGCTTCGCTTTCCAGTGTTGGTCGGCAGATCACAAACTTACTGGGGCATACTTATGCTAGTGAGGAGTTCCAAGTACCCAGTAGCCGTTGACCATCAAACATACTCAACCAGTCATGCGTGCAAGAACCTCCTTGAAAAGATGACAGTCTTTGACAGCATCATAGTACATCACCTTACGCACTTCGCCATTCACATGCTTACCATTTTACACTCATTCACAATGCCATACTTCATCTTGCATGCACGGCTCATCTGCTTGCCGAACTTGGACGTAAATGATACGTTCTGATACTCGGCATTCGTCATGTTCTTCGACAGGCATCCTGACACAGTAAAGTACTCTTCAGATGCAGTCTCAGCTGTGATCAGTGGCAGCCCTGGGGTCGTTGAAGACGGACTGGACGCTACGGTCTTGAGCTGGTCAATCATAGCGATGCGCAACTGCGGGTCAAGTATACGCTGCTCTTGAAGCGACTGCGTGAAATATGTCGTGTCCGCAAACTTGCGCCTGTGCCACTCTGCTTCTACATCACACTTGCGTTTCGCCAGCGTAAAATGTACCATAGAGAGCGCGATCTCCTGCTGACGTGTCTCAACAAGGAATGCAAAGCTAGCTGGCATGAATGTCAACTGATTGTCGATCTCATGAGAAGCAGTGCTTGCAGTGTCTGAAGTGAGGAACTCTTGAGCAGCGCAACCTACCGCCGTCTCCTGCAGAGCGTGGTGACGGCTGTCTATCTCCTGAACTAAGCTCTCATCACCCCCGAGCACACGGCAGATAGTCTTGGCACTCTCGCGCCTGAAGGCACGCGCAGCCTGGCCGGGCAACGACCACACAATCTCAACCAAAGTTCTCGCGTCCGCGCAAGGGGGTGAATTTACCTTTCCCGTTGATTCTGAGTTGAGAGCATTTTCACTATCAAGTAAGTCCTGCCTTTATGACATCAATAACGCTCCCCATGTGGGTTGCGATGTCAACTCTGACGCACATGTTGAAGTTAGCGATGTCCATGGCAAACTGGTGATTATTATTATGTGGAAGCTCCACTGAGTCTGTGACGCATGCTCAAAACACCAGTGAACAAGCGCGGATGGCCGCCGCCACTAAATACCGCGCGCGCACGAGCAGCGTCGAGACCGGATCCACCGTCCGGCCGCTCAGCTGCGCGTCGCGCACATATGCAAGCACGCGCTCCGCCTCCTCCCGCGCGAGGGTCAACTGGTTATTATGATAACATGCAAATATTTTATTTGCGGCTGTTTCCACGCGTACAGAACAATACCACATAAGCTCTTCATGTGTCACTAGCCCATTTTGGCGCGCTTCGAAGGAAGTGCGTCGCTGCTGCGCACCTCACGCATGACAGTGACGTTGTGCTTGGCAGAGACCCCGGCGGCGATCATCACAGTGCTTTGTGCCGCGACCTGATCACACTCGTCGGTAAACAGAAGAGTGCACATTTGCTTGTCACTGGCAAATGCGCGGTATGCCAACACCTGTCCAAGCGCATATGTCCATTGTTGCGCAGCGGGCGGCAGTGAAGCGGTGGTGCGGCGGCGGCGTGCCATCGAGCGGCGGCGCATCGTGGTTATGCTGTCGGCGACCCTCGCGCGGGAGGAGGCGGAGCGCGTTCTTGTCTATGTGCGCGACGCGCAGCTGACCGGCCGGACAGTGGATCCGGTCTCGACGCTGCTCACACGCGTGGTAGTTTAGTGGCGGCGGCCATCCACGCTTGTTCACTGGTGTTTTGGAGCATGCGTCACAGACCCGGTGGAGCTTCCACGTACATGCATGTCAATTGTCTCAAGTGCTCGACTTCAATCATGTGGGTGCCGGTGACCACGTCAGCATGGCCAAAAGGGGTCTCATACTCAAAGCTACCGTGGAGCGAAAGCGCCAAGTCATCACACACATCCCTTCATTCTGCACAGGCCTTTCACGGAACTGACTTTGGAACAGTCAACATCAGTACACAAGACGAGTGCGGCTGGCCCGGCGTAAAACACATGCACATATGACCAACTGTTCATGGTGGCATGACGTTGCTGCGTGCACTGCAGCTGTGTCTCCGGGCTGACGACATATGTGCCATTGCGTGCCGTTGACAGCTTGACACCTTAATGCTGTATTATACAGCTGTTGCTACGGTGCGCACAAAAGTGCTCATTGCTAAGAGACGCTTGATGCGCTTTAACGTTAGACACTGTGTTGACACGCTTGACAACTACACACATAGGCAAGAGACACAGAGTCATGTGCCTGACGGGCGTGCCAGGATTCAGGCTTGACAGTGCTTCTCAACAACTAGCAGCAGCAGTTTGCTCTCATTTGTGACTGTGACTATAACATTTCCCGAACATCTTCATTGAGTCTTTAGCAGCACTCTGGCTCTGAGTCAGCTGTGCACTGACCTGGCAAGCACTGATCAGCGATGTCTGGCATTGCAAGCAGCAGAATGTAGTCGACGTGTGTGGTTGATGGCTGGCGACTAAACGACTTCAAGATATAGCTCATTTGGGCAAGGAACTAAACGGCGGTCAAATGTACACCTTTAGGGTCCTGGCACGGAACCAGCCTGCGGTTACGAGTTTCTGGCACGGAACAAAACTGAAGTTGCATATTATGTCCTGGACCGCATGGGCTGAGCACACAATAAATCGGGCTTGCAATGACTAAATCTACTGAGGGGCCGGCGGTTCGGCGCTGGCCGGCGGGGGCCGCGGCACGTGCGAGAGTGCGATGCGGCGGTAACCGCTGACGTCGCCATCAGGGGCAATGACTGCGTTCCAGTTGTCGATCACGACACGTGTGAGCGCGCGCTGTAGCGCGAGGGAGGTGCGGCGGCGCCAGAAGGCAACCTGCTGCGCGAGATTGTAGCTGCCCTGCGAGCTCTGCTCGGCGAGTGCGTGTAGCAGCGCTTGGGTGTCGCGTGACATAGCGCCGAAGTGGTCAAAGGCTGCGGAAAATAGGGTGTGTGTAGTGGGGTCCAGGGCCCCTGAGACTACGTATGTGTCTATCTTTTCCTGCGAAGCCGATTCAAGCACGCACTGCACATCGCGCGCGCCCCCCTGAGGCTGACGGAGGCAGGAGGGGCATGAGCTGTCACGTATGGTGACGTCTATGCAACAAGCTACTTCAAAGCCGCCGCGCAGTCTAGTGCACCGGCCTGCCGCCACCACGTCTGCGCTCGGCTGCACTCTAGGGACCGGCAGGCAAACCTGGTTGCTGCCGAAGACGATGTCCATGAACTTGTTGAACCCGTGGCGCGCCGCATAGCGGCGGAAGGGGACAAGGGTGTCCCGGTCGAGACCGCGGAGGTGGGCCACCTGCTTGAGCAGCTGAAAGAGCGCGTCTGCGAGCAGGTTGTGTCGCGTGACGTTACGCCCTTGTGTGCAGCGGCGCAGGTGGGCGCCTGTGTCCACTGGTTTATGGCACTTGGGGCACCGCGCCACGGCGGGGGCGGGGCGCTCTACGCCCAGGTGGCGCCGCAGCGTCTCGCGGAATTCTGGCGGGGACATGGTCTCCGCTGGGTCAGTGCTCGGCAATTGCGCCAAGAAACCCATGGCCCCCTTAGAGGCGCTGCTGCGCCACGCCGTGACTGCTTCCAACGCATTTGCTGCTTCAAGCCGGCGCAGCTGCGTGGCGGCGAGTGCTGCGTCTAGCACCCGCGACAGCGCCGCTTGACGCCGCGGCAGCACGGCGGCCGGCGAGGCCTGGGCAGAGCCTGGCTCGCGCGCCACCGCTGGCACAGCGCGGCGCGCGCCGGCGCGAGTTCGCATGCCCAGCCCCGCAGCTCCGCCTGCCCGTTGCAGCAGATCGCGCAGCGCCCGCCATGCGCCATCGTCCTGGCGCCAGTCCCGGTACCAGACCGAGGGCAGGAGCAGTGCGAGGGCCGCTGCCGTGTCATCGCTGCTGCTGCGCAGCTGCTGCAGGCAGGTAGCTATCTGTGTGAAGGTGAAGCCGTAGCGGGCCTGCTCCAGGACGCGGCTGCGTGCTGCGACTGGAAACGCCGCCAGTGCCGGCCCCATGCACTCGAGGGTACGTGCAGCAAATGCGGCACATGCACGCGGTGCCGCGCCCAGCACGCCAAAGCCACCGCTCCCCAGCCGCAGATGCACGCGTACCTGCTGATGTGCTGGCAGCGTCACTGGGGCCTCGCCACCCCAGTCGGCGTCGCGTATCCATGCCACTGCCGCCGCCCACAGAGAGGGTGGTGCCGCCGCCGCCGCGACCGCCGGTGGGCCGCGGCGATCGTCACCAGCCGCCAACGCGCCCTCGTGGGCCAGCGGCGTAAGACTCGCCGATGGCTCCTGCGCCAGCACGGCCACGGCCACCAGCGTGATGGCGTCGAGGCGCCGTAGCTCCTCGTGCGTGAGGGACGGCGCCGTGTTGCGCGCGACATGCCCTGCGCGGGCGGGGACAGCAAGACACAGAATGGAGAAGGCAGCCTGCACATCCTCCATCTGCACCAGCTCCGCCACCAGGCGGTTGGTGCCGGGGGCACGAAGGGTCGCCGCTACGTGGGCGCGCACGAAGTCCTCGGTGCCGACCAGCACCCCCATCAGCGTGATGCCGTCGTCACATACTGGTACGGGGACATTGGCGGCGGCGAAGGCAGCGGCGGCGCGCTCGCGAGCGCCGCCAGAGGCCGGCACCAGCGCCGCGCATTTCGTGACGTTGACCTGCATGTTTAGCTCGCTCAGCGCCTGTTGTATGAAGCAGAACGCGCGGCCAACGTGGCCGAGAACCGGTGCGTCGCAGCTGGGCGTCATGATGGTGAGGTCATTGAGGTAGCCCGGAAGCGCCAGCTGCGGGAACTTGGCGCGGGCTGCCACCATGGTGCCGCGCAGTGCCAGCGCAAACAGCAGCAGCCCCAATGGGTCGCCCTGCTGCACGCCCTGTTGGGAGAGGATGATGGCGGCGTCGGCGTGCCCATCTAGGCCAAATTGTAGCCAAGGGGCCCGGCCGGGGCCGTAGATGTGCTCGACATAGCCGTACAGGCCAGGTAGATGCTCGGCCACCGCAGTGAGGACTGCCGAGCGCGACAGCGCGTTGAAGGCATTACTGCCATCAATGGCAAGGAGCACGCCGCCAAACTGAAGTTACGAGTTTTTGGCACGGAACCAAACTGAGGTTACGAGTTTCCGGCACTCACTCGATTTAGATCATGCCGGGCAAGACAAAGGCACGCAAGGCCCTTTGTGGCCGTCGAGAAGAAGGCACGCAAGGAGCACGATCGCACGTACTACATTGCGCACAAGTCCGAAATCCTAGCAAAGAAGGCTCACAGGGATGCGGTTCAGGAAGGCATCTCGTTGCCTGGAGAGGGCGACATCACAAGCAGCGCTGCGAGCGCCAGCAGACACTGTCAGAGATGACAGTAGCACAAGCACCTCAGCTGGCCAGTCAGGTAGCTGATGCTAGGGCAGCCCTGGCACAGGTGGAGGCCATTTCAACGAAGACCCTAACGACACACGGGTACCGCGTTTTTAAGGGCTACCCAACTTTCGCCAGCATGGCAGAGGCCCTCCTACCGGTTTCGATCCCACCAAATCACCTCGGGAGAAGGTGTTCAACTCTGTGGATGGCACAAGGTTTCAACTCAAGTACCAGTTGGGCAAACGCACACCATGTGCAGCAGCAAACAATATCGTCATGTACGAAATGGCGCCAGGGATAGAGAGAACGCTGATGGGTTTGGGAGACAAAAAGGTATCGAAACCGGCCATTCTGCTGTCAAAGAAAACGGACATTGCGTATGCGCTGGCGCAGGGCGCGCACCGCGACTGGCAGTTGAAGAGGTAAGGCTATTTTTCAATTTGCACATGCCATTACTATAGGCGTGCGTGTCTGTCCAGTGCTGACACTCTCTTTCGCACCTCTCTGTCGCCTCACAGGCTCAAAGGCGCCTTCACCAGGAGCTCCACTTTCCTGTCGGCGTGCTCATGAGCCTGCATGATGGGGGCGCGTTCCACCTCTGGGCCGGAAGCTTTGACGCGACCGAAGTAAGGAAGGAGGACCGCATCACAATCAGACTGGATGCCGGTGACGTCGTCATTTTTCACAGTGCTTTGGTGCATGAGGGCGCGGGCTACGAGGGCGATGAGGGAGATGTTCACATGCGGCTGCATTTTTACACGCAGAGCGCGAGTGACGTGAATGCGTGGCCTATATTGAACGAGACGGAGCGCGTGACGATGATATAAGGCACGCGTGCTGCACACGTGTTGGGTTATCAGTGGTATCATCACTATTGTGCGAGGCGCCTACTTGGTTGCGAAAGCTCTCTTCAAAAGCACAGTGTACATTGTGTGCAATTATGAATGATCATGTGCATCCATGCCAGTGTTGCTCCCTGTGTGCCTTGTGCGCCGTTGTGCGCCATTGCGTGTCTTGTGTGCCTTGTGTCACCTTCAAGTGCCTTGTACGCCATTGCGCGCCTTGTTTTCCTTCAAGCACCTTGTGCGCCATTACATGCCTTGTACACCTTGTGCGCATTGCGTTCAATGGCGCCAGCCTGAGCGCAAGGAAACCGAGCTATGCGCCAACGTCACCAATGTCCGCACCAGGGGAGACGAGATGCGCAGCCTCGAGGAGACGGCAAAGACTCGCGAACAGGCTCTGACCCTACGCAGCGAGCTCGACAGGGCCGAGAAGAGCATTGTGTTCGCCGAAGAGAACATTTGGTGGAGACGCGCCAAGGTCCACGACTTGCTGCTGCAGCTGTTTAATGACCTGGATAAAATTGGGCTCAGGTCAGACATCCTGCGTTGCTCCTTGTGCGCCTTGTGCGCCATCGCGCGCCTTGCGCGCCTTGTATTACCTTCAAGCACCTTGTGCGCCATTGCGCGCCTAGTGCGCCTTGTGCTCAACGGTGTCAGCGCGAGGAAGCTGAGTTATGCGCCGATATCACCAACGTCGGCACCAGGATTGACGAGATGCACAACCTCGAGGAGACCACAAAGACTCGCGGGCACACACTGACCCTACGCAGCGCCGAGCTCGACAAGGCCAAGAAGAGCATCTTGTTCGCCGAAGTGAACATATGGTGGAGACAGGCCCAGGTCCACGACTTTCTGCTGCAGCTGCTCCATGAGCTGAATGAATTGGGGCGCCGGTCAGACATCCTGGCCGAGCTGCGCAAGTACGTAGCGTCATCACAGAGGACTTCAACGAGATGCACTCAGAGAAACAGGCAGTGGACGCGCATCAGGAGCTTCTGAAGAAGGCCGAGGCTCGTAATGCCGCGCTCCAGAGCGCCATCAACGCCCTCGAAGGCGACCAGCAGCACAGGATCGTCATGCTGCTCAACTCTTTCACTAGCACGAGGCTCGCCAAGGCGCGCTCCAGAGCACAATCAACGCCCTCGAAGGCGACTTTCAGTACAGGATTGTCATGCTGCGCAGCACATTCAACAGCATGCTGCACGACGGCTCGCTCCGCGATGTGTTGAAGCATGTAAAGCTGGCGGAGTCGATCGGGTACACGCTGCGAGGGCCATGAATGTGTGCATGCCGATCAAGTTGCTGACGGTACAATGCCGGCACCGCTGACATACATCAGTCACCTCCGTGACCGGCAGAAATGCGCGCAGTACCAGCATGCTCAGCACGCCTACCCGCAGGCCATGACACAGCCCGTGGCGCCGCCGGATGTGCCTGCGCACGTGCGCAATGCCCGCCCTGGTTTTTTCAAATTTTCCAACTGGGCTCCCACGTGACCACACATGCGTATGCAGGTGGCGGTGGCTCCAAGTGTAAGGTACATATATGGGAACACGACGGAAACGAGCACATGTCTTGCGGCGTCTGCGCGTACTTGAACATGCGAACCGAGACAGCTTCACGCACGTGCATCTCTCGGAGCAATTGCATCAACGAAGACGCCGGAGTCAAAGTGCCCTTAATTCAATATATTCAAATGCGCATAATTCAAAAGTCTATTCAAATGCTGCAACAACAACTTGTACCATGAAGCAGGAAATGACTCGTTTGAATCCATCGGCACAATCAATCCGCGCACTTGCCGCTAGTAGCACTAGTAGCATTACTACCAATAGTAGCAAGCCTGGCACACTAGCGTGTATGCACCGCATCGCATGCACTAGCACCAGAAGCAGGGCTGCAACACAAGAATCGGGGGGAAACGGAACGCGTTCCAACAGATGCATTCACAGATTGTGCGCACACAAGAGCACTCAGAATACTGCACGCCGGAATCTAAGGGTACTGCAGTGTATTGAGCAACGACACTGTTGAGTCCCTCATGTGAGGGTACACGACCACGCCACGAGCAGAGCTTTCCGGTAAACCGCTGTCGTTGCCGTAATGCCATGCGCTGCCGGCCTCAGTGCGAAGCTGCAGTGGTTGGGGCACTGGTACTCATGTGCCTTCAGCCTTGTTGCATGGAGGCCTGTGACAGCAAAGGAACCAGTGACATGGTGGTGTCAGATTGTCTATTTCTTTGCCAGGGAACACAACACACCAAGGACTAGAATTCTCATTTGATGAGGTGAACCATCATACATGCACAATGTACCTCGTAGTGCTGTGCCGCCGGCGCTGCCGCTGTCTTCCTGGCACAAGCCCGCTCAGCTGCCGTCGCCACAGGCTCCACAGTGGCAGCAACGCACCAGCCGCCGCCTCCGCCATGCACTTGCGCTTGCCCGCCATCGCGGTCGCGCTCATCTCGGCTAGCTGCTGATGCACCGTTGCCACCGCCGCAGGTGCTGCCGTCGCAGGTGTAGCCGCCGCAGGTGCTGCCGCCGCAGGTCGGTGCAAGATGCATACGTCCTTGTTCAGCACATCCAACGCCTGCAATCATGGTACCATCACGCGTGCCGCCATTGTCACCGCCTCCTCCAGCGCCATCGGCGACGCGACCGCCGCCAGTACCAGCTGCTGCTCCATCCAACGTGCCCATGCCACCATGTGACATTGCTCATTTGTAATCGCTGGCCCGCCACCGGCGCCCCGGCCGCCGCCGCCACCGCATATGCACGCTACATCCCCACCCCCGCCATGCGCGCCTCCAGCACTGCCGATGCTGCCTCCGACGTCTCCGCACGCCGCACTGCCGCCGCCACCGCCTCCAGCTCGCGCACTTGTGCCTGCACAGGCGTGCTGGTGCCAACAGCAGCCCTGGTGGCGACAACAGCCCCAGTGGCAGCAGTGCCAGCGAGAGTTCTGGCGCCAGCAGAGAGCCTGGTGCTTCTGGTTGGTGCCGACAGATCCTGCTCCGACCTGTCGCCCTTGCCCTCGCCCGTAGCAGTAGTAGCAGCATCGCTTTCTGCAGCAGCATCGATGGTTTCAGATACCACTCTCGACTGACATTCAGGTCACCAAGCCCACAGCAGATGGCACTGAGCCCCTGAGGATGGTGTGATTGACAAAACTGCCCCTGCCCTTGCCCCGCATCGGGCGCACCACCACGTAGGGTCCTGGTGTCGCCTCTGCCTGCGCTGCCTTTACTTCTACGTCAGTATTACAACCGCCGCTGCTGCTGTCAGGAGGGGCTGCTTGCCCTGCTGCTGCTGCTACCCCTGCTGCTGCTGCTACCCCTGCTGCTGCTGCTTCGGTCTGAGCCCGTACCGTCTCGTGTACTCTGCCCTCGCTGCCAGCTTGGTCATTATCAGAGGCGCTGTTGTGCCAGGGCCTCCCCGAGGTCCGCGTAACGTTACTCTGACCAAGTGCTCGAGGGGGCAACACGCGTTGCGGTGTTCAGGCGCACATCATTCCCTGCATGCAGCCACATTGGCGAAGCGAAATGCGCTGCTGCTCCGCGGCGTCGTTCTGGTGAAGACACATGCAGCAGCCTACCCCAGCCCGCATTGCTGACGGCGATGGCGTCGGCCTCAAATTTGTAAAGGCGTTTTGAAATTCCCCCCTTTATGCACTTGAGCGGCAGCCACAACAAGGAGGCGCAGGTATTTGGTGCGGTCAGCAGGCATACAGAGCACAAGTGCGCACAGAAGACGCTCAGAATATCAAACACTATCGTACTGTCATGATTACTTCTGTGCCACCAGCTGAAACTTGCTACGCTGTGCAGCGCGGGACATGACACTTTCTGGCACGGCAACTCCACTCTGGACGAGAGCGCCAACCATTATGTAAAGGTGTTCAGTAGTAGCTGTCCAGCTCGCGCTGGCGGTCTTCGCTCCTCAGGCCCTCAAGTGCCCTCCTGATGGTGTCGCCCTGGTAGAAAGGCCCTTCGAACCCCGTCGCAGACCACGTGCGCTCCCAGTTAATCCAGTGCAGCAGCCTGTGCAGCTTCGACTGCGCAGCACACACGCCCCGAATGGCGGTGGGCATGTGCATGAAACGCTCCTCGTGGTACACCACGTTGAGGTGCTCGCTGATCTGGCAGCCCTCGTGCCGAATGCGCCGTACTACATCGTCACCCAGGAAAGGCAGCGGCAGAGCGTGCCTGAGACGCTTGGATAGCTCCACACTTGCAGGGCTGCGCGCAGCTCGGCTTGGCATGGCTTTCTTGCAACTTAGAGCAGCCACCGTGACGCTTCAGATATCTTGCGCAGTATATATTTCAAGGCCCTGTTTGACGCGCACGTGCGCCTGGCTTGCTCAGCGAACCGGGTCTGCCTTGACGGTGCAGCAAGCACTTGCAGGCACTTGTGGTACAAATGGCACGGCCAGCAGTATGTGATTATAGATGTGTGGAGGCTCGACCGAGTCTGTGACGCATGCTCAAGACACCAATGAACAGGCGCGGATGGCCGCTGCCGCTAATCTACCGCGCGCGCACAAGCATCGTCGAGACTGGATCCACCGTCCGGCCACTCAGCTGCACGTCGCGCACACATGCAAGCGCGCGTGCCGCCTCCTCCTGCTCGAGGGTCGCCGCCAGCGTGACCACGATGCGCCAACCTCGATTGAGCGCCGCCGCCGCACCACCTCACTGCCGGCCCGCATGCGAGGCACAGTGTGTCGCTAGCTGCGCGATGAACGTGTGCGCGGTCTCGCCCAGGCGCCCAAAGCACTCCTGTACAAAAGGCTCAAACACATAGCGCGCTGCGTCCCTGTGCCCAGCATGTACGAGTATTTTGATCAAATCAAACAACTGTCAGTGCTGTCGTACATGCCAAATGTATGACCACTCCTGGATGAGATACATTGTTTTCATATTTTGTAGGGTCGTTTAGAAATGAGGCTCGCGCACTGATATAAACCAGCATGCTACTAGGGTGCAAATATGGGTACATGTAGGCACTCAGTTGAGGCACAACTTGGTCCTGCCTGGCTCGCTCGTCCTGTGTGGCGACGCAGATGTGGCGCGAAAGGGGGTGGTGCTCCACAACCGGGTGTGCGCGCCCGCTGCGGCCAAGTTTCTGGCGCCGGTGGCGGCGAACGCGGCGCATTTTAGTGGCTTTGCGGCGCGGGAGGCGGAGCAGGAGAAGCGCGAGCGGTACGCTGGACACTGGGACGCGGCGAGTTACGTGTTTGTGCCCTTTGTGCAGGAGTGCTTTGGGTGCCTGGGCAAGGCCACAAGCGACTTCATCGCAATGCTGGCGGCACATTGTGCTGCGCGTGTGGGCGGCAGTGAGGCAGTGGTGCGGTGGTGACGCAGCATCGAGCGGCTGCGCATTGTAGTCATGCTGTCGGCAACCCTCGCGCGGGTGGAGGCGGAGCGCGTGCTTGCATATGTGTGTGGCGCGCAGCTGAGCGACCGGACGGTGCATCTTGTCTCCACGCTGGTTGTCGGATGCAGTAGCGTTGTATTGAGGCACATCTACCATATGCACGACGTTTACATAAGGGACACGTTTGACTCACTTGACACGCCTGAGACTGTGTTAACGCGCTGGAGACAGTGTTGACACGCTTGAGACTGTCTGAACACGCTTCACGCACTGTTGACGCTGTGGAGAAGCTAGACACGATTGACAAGCGGTACGATTGACACAAGAGACACAATTGACATGGCGCACACAAATGACAGTGCAAGACACAGTGCAGACACAAGTCACGCACAAGTGACACTGTTGACACGCTTGACACGCTTGACACGCTTGACACTGCATTGACACCCTTGAGACAATAGACACGGTCGACACTATTGACGTGTTTGGCATGATTGACACGTTTTGACACGCTGTTGACACGCTTGACATGATTGACATGATTGACACTGTTGACATGATGGACATGATTGACACTGTTGACATGATTGACGCTGTTGACACGCTTGACACTGTTGGCACGATTGACTCTGTTGATACTGTTGACATGATTGACACGCTTGACACTGTTGGCATGATTAACGCTGTTGACATGATTGACACGATTGACACTGATGACATCATTGACACAATAGACGCACGCTAGACACTATTGGCACTATAGTGCCAAGAGTGTCATTATTGGACACGCTTGGCACAATCATCTTATTGATGTGTCTTGTCGAACCAGATGCTTCCCCACAAGTAACAATTGAGGAGAAACAGGAATGCTGCACCCTCCATGTCTTTGCGCATTCTATGTTGCCTTTGTGCACGCATCCAGTGCGGCTCTTCAGGCTCTTCAGGCTCGTCAGGCTCGTCAGGTTGAGGCACCGTTGCACATGTGCGGCTTACAGGCGGTTGCACATATGCCAGCACCGCACGCGATGCATGAGGCACGTGGAAGCCGTTTGTGCACACTAGGGCGCTGCTCAGAAGCATGTACTTTACTAATTCTTGCTCAGGGCGCAAACAAGCCCAGATGAATGGCATTTAACTTCAAGCTTGCTGTAGGAATCTACATGTCGTGTGACAGTCTGAAAGCGTTTCAACGACAACTACTCAAACGCCGCCGCCGCCGCCAAATGGCATCTCGGGATCCTCCCCTACGTCCTCCTCCATGTTCCCCCCTCCGTTGGATTCTGCCATGTGTGTCTTGACACGGCCAGAGTACGACATGTGGAGCGCTGCCGACAGAGCCGAGCGTAAGCGCGCCAGGGCGATGCCCTTAAGAGCTTTAGGGCGCGCTCCTCCGGGCACTGACATCCTGCTGGCATACTCCGTTGCCACAGCCTCCAGCAGCTTCCGCCCCTGCTCCCCGATGCTGCCAAATGACCCTATTGCCAAAGTGGCAAGTTTATAGCATGTACATGTACACAGCACGCATCTTGTAACATTCACTTTGTAATGCATATTTTATTTCACCTTGTGGTGACGATCACTTGTCAGGATGCAACAAGTGCTGCCATTGATGGCAACTAAAGCAATCACGACAAAGTGGTCGTGTGTACACAGTGACCTTTCGAAGCATCAAGTGTAGGTCCGCACTATTGGAATTCACGCTGCATTCCAACAGCAGAAGTTGGAATTCACGCCGCATTCCAACGTTCCAGATTGGAAGTAATGCCGCATTCCAGCGCTACAGGTTGGAAGTCGCGCCGCATTCCATTGTAGCGCCACTTCAGCAGCGTCATGGATGAACTGAGCAACCTAGACGGGGCCTGCCAGCGCCATCCGCAGGCGCAGCAGCAGGTTCAGAGCCCAGATGACTACCTGAGGTGGCACGAATCGTCGGAGATGTACCATCAGTATCAGTTCTGGCACAGCCATCAGCAGCAGTGGCAGGCACAAGAGATGCAGCAGCGAGAATGGCAGAATGGCAGCGATGGCAGCAGTGGCAGCAGTGGCAGCAGCATCAGGCACGAGAGGCACAGCGGCAGTGGCAAACACAAGAGCCGCAGCAGCCGCAGGCACAGGAGGCAGAGGAGACATAGCCGCTGTTGCCTCTAAAGCCACCCCGAATCTCACGTACCAGAGATGGTATCAGAAGCATCGGCAGGAGAAGCTGCAGAAGTCCAGACTGCAGAGCAAGAACAAGAAGGTGGCGAAGCGGCTGGCAGCCGCTGTGCATGCTGTGCATCACCACAGCACCGATGCTGCGGCACAAAGCATAGGCCAAGCAGCGATGCTAGCCAGCCAGGCTGCAGCAGCCCGCGTGATCGTGGCTCAACTGCAGGATACTACCACCAGGGCTCTTGCCACGGATGGCTACTGCGTTGTCCCCGGCAACGAGACTTTTGCAGCCCTCACACAAAGGCTGCTGACCGCCATGCCTGCCACCATCAACACAGCAGCTGACCCCTGGGAAAACGTCTTCAATGCAGTCCCCGGCACCAGGTGCCAGGTGAGACTGCCAGACGTGGGAGCCCGGTCGCCGTTTGCTGCGGTCAAGCAGCTGGTAATGAAGGAGCTGGCTCCCCTCATCAACGAGACACTGCTGGGGCTGAGCGACATGGAAGTGACCCGGCCTGCAAGAAGACACCCGCGGAGCACGCGATCGCCCAGGGCCCGCATCGCGACTGGCCCACGCGCAGGTAAATGGATGCAGCGTGTCAACGTACAGTGACGTCGCAGTAATGCATGCAGCGCCACAAGTACGATTTGCAGATGTGCACAATTGCTACCGCTTTATGCCGCGCACGGATGCGCGCTGGGTGAGGCGCACTCACATCACTCGGCCCTGCTCATTTTTCTCTTTGCACACAGGCTCAAGAACGCTCTTAAGAAACACAACGGTTTCCCGGTCGGAGTGCTCCTGAGCCTGCACGATGGTGGCGTCTTGCACCTGTGGCCCGGCAGCTTTGATGCAGAGGAGGTCAGGGAGCAGGACCGCATTAGCGTAAAACTGAAGGCCGGGGATATTGTCATGTTTCACGGAGCTATACTGCATGAGGGGGCGGGTTATCAGGGCGCAGTCGGAGAGTACCACATGAGGCTGCACTTCTACACGCAGAGCGCACACGGTGTAAATCCGTGGCGATCAGCAACGAGACTGAGCACGTACGTACAATATGACACCCAGAGACAATGGCTGCATTGACACCCTGAGACAGTAATTGACACTGTTGACATGTTTGGCATGATTAACACGCTGTTGACACGATTGACACATATAGTGTGTTGCGCGTGTAACATATACACCTTCAACACGCAGACTGTGCTACAGTCACTGGTTGTTCTCCACAAAGGACACCTACACTTTTCGAAACCTTGTGATTTTTTTTGGCTTCATTGGATTGTTCTGATGTCTGTAGGTAATAATCTCACAGAAAGAGACAGCAAGATTTGGAAGTACCCTAGTTGAAAGTCCCTCAGAGTTATTTCCAGTAATCTTCTATTAATTAAGGTGAATTAAATAACTGTCAGTATTGTCGTATATCCGAAATCATAGCCCAATCCTGGAAAAATAACTTTTTCAGATTTCTCGGGTTGTTATGAAACGAAGTTCGGGTAGTTATGTAGACTAGTAAGTCACTAGGCTGAAGAAATTGGCAGATGTAGACACTAAAGATAGTCCTGACTGCTAGGTGATTTGACACGTATGACAATACACACAATTGACACTGCATTGACACACTTGACACAATAGACACATTTGACACTGCGTACAGGCAAAGACACACTTGACACAAGCTTGACACACTTGACACAATAGACACATGTGACACTGTTTCATACTATTGACACGCTTGACGCAAGCTTGACTTACGAGAAACGAAAGTGTCAATGGTGTACATTGCTATTCGTGTCAACAGTGTCAACAGCTGCAACGGTCGCAAAGGGCACTGGCATGTTTTGTGTCTATAGAAACCAGCGATTCGTTTCGGTGTCGGGATGCAGTGCCTGCGAGCGCTTTGCGCTTACGTGTCGTGCACTTGAGTCAAAGACACTACTGACAGCACCAGCATGCAACAGAATCAGTGGTTTCACTTGACACTAGGGCTGCACATCGTTGCAACGGACGCAAAGCTTCGCGGTCAATGACCGCCGGTCATACGATACGAAATGTCCTGCGCAAGCACGCTCAGGCACACCATTCGACTCAGTCGCTGGTCGCCTTTGGGCGACGTAACAGCTTAATGATAACGCATCACTTCTCACCTTCACAAGCATCAAGGTACTTGACAGACGCCAATTGACACTGCAGACTCACTTGACACCTGAGGCACTCGGCAACCAAGCTGCTGCATGTGTCGGTGACATGAGCGAGTCCACATCTGCATGCGCATCAACTCCGATTCTGCTGCACTCCTTCTCAGACAGCGAAACGGTAAACGTTTCTACGCGACCTTGACGAGTCGCGGCATCGGTAACGCTCCCGATATTTCGTCAGGGGTTCAGCTGAGCAGTGGCATGTTGCATTTTCTAGCATTTTCTGCTACACGGAAAAAAAAGGAATTGCAGCCCTCGCAAGCGATGGAGCCACTGGTAACAAGTGTCGCACGGTTGTAAGGGTGTTGCAAGGGATAGGTGCAAGTGCTGGAGAGTGAGGGGAGGCTGCCCGCCAGCAACAGATCAGGTGAGGAAATAAGCCATGAGGGCTGTGAGGGCACGGCATCATGTGTGCTCACACCTCACTGCGACTCTTGCACGGCGATCGTGCTTGCGGTCCATAGCAAGCTGGCATACGCGCTGTAGCGGCCTCACGCAACGCGGATCCTTCTTTTCGCAGGGGCATGGTGTGCCACTTTATCTACCTGCTGGTGATGTACTGGTGGAAAGCAGGAGACGCTGTAAAAGCCGGTGTAGACGGCAAAGCCTCTAGCGCTCCCCAGACGGTGGGTGCAGCGGACGATGACCAGCAGCAGCAGGCCCCTGTATCGAGCATTGCGGATCTCGAAAAAGGCAGCGGGGGCCTAGGACGCGGCGATGGCGGTGTCGCGGCTGGAGGCACAGATGCGAGTGACGAGGACGGTCGTGAGGATCACAGTTGGCCCGGTGATACCACTGACGGTGACCGACTAGCAGGTCGCGACGCCAGTGAGCAAAGCAATCGCAACATCGGTGTCCGCAGAGATCGCAGCGAGATCAAAGTCAATGAGAGGAGCCCGGTGGACATGACGAAAGCGATCATCACGAAGACGATGGACCCCCTCGCGTTCATAGCGTCGTGCGCAGCGGACTTCGATGTCGCGACTGACTGGGCGTTTGTTTACGACTTGGTGTCCCGCGTCCATCATCCGGACACGACAGACCCGCAGCACCCGCAGCCACAGTACTCGGACATATGGCCGGAGACGATAGCGGCGATAGTGTTCTCTGCGATAGGATCAGTGATGTGGTTCCTGGTCGCCACCAAGTTCCATCCGATCGCAGCTTGTGAGGCTCGCTGGCCTCGACGGTGGCAAATTCTGCCACCCTCAGGTGGGCGCTTTCCCATCGGTGTGATGATGCTTGTCAACATGTGCGTCGAGGACATTCCGCAGCTCACCATCTCGAGCGTCGACACGGACAGGAGCGGGCTCACGCTATTCGGCGCATTCAACATCGCCGGGTCTGTGTTTGTCATCATTTCCAGAGCCGTAGAAGCCTATGTATCTAGGAAAGAGATACCGGCCCGTGCGGAACTCCAGCTTGTGGACAATGCCCCGGAGGTCATCCACGACATGCTCGATATATCGGACGCCGCAGATGAAGCTAAAGAGCTCGTAGTATGGCTCGCAGATTACTCTAAGGATCTCCGTCAGGCCCAGCTTGCCGACGAGGATCATAAGAAGAACCTGAAGCTGATGGAGAAGGTTTTAGCACTGCCAAGTGTGGCAGAAGCACTTCAAAAGCAGAGAGATCCATTCTGGGGAGTTGCCCAGATGTGCCGTAGAAATAGAGGACTGGAGCTTGCTATCAGCGATGCAACTCTTAAAGAACTTCCTGAGTTCTACGGCATCTTCACATCTGCACGGAGCCTCAGCGTCGCAGGGTGCGAGGCGCTGCAGAGTGTGCCCAATTCCATTGAAAATTTGCGCGGCCTTGCGAGCCTCAGCGTCGCAGGGTGCCATGCGCTCCAGAGCGTGCCAGAGTCGATAGGCAGCCTCACCGGCCTCACAAGCCTTCGTTTCACTGGTTGCGAGCTGCTCCATAGTGTGCCTGAGTCGATAGGCAACCTCACCGACCTCACAAGCCTTAGTTTCAATGGGTGCGAGTCGCTCCATAGCGTGCCTGAGTCGATAGGCAACCTCATCGGCCTCACAAGCCTCTCTTTCGAAGAGTGTCAGGCGCTCCAGAGCGTGCCAGAGTCCATAGGCAATTTGTCCAAAATCACAAGCCTGGATGTTAAAGGATGCCGCGCGCTCCTGAGCGTGCCTGAGTCCATAGGCAACCTCGCTGCCCTCACCAGCCTCGATTTCCGTGAGTGCCATGCGCTCCTGAGCGTGCCCGAGTCCATTGCCAAGCTCACCGGCCTCACAAGCCTTGATATCAGTTGGTGCCATGCGCCCGAGAGCGTCCCAGAGTCTATCGGCCAGCTCACCGGCCTCACAAGGCTTGATTTCAATTGGTGCGAGGCGCTCGAGAGCGTGCCAGAGTCGATAGGCCAGCTCGCCGGCCTCACAAGCCTTGATTTCCGCGGGTGCATGGCGCTCAGGAGCGTGCCTGAGTCGGTTGGCCAGCTCACCGGCCTCACAAGCCTTAGTCTGGATGGGTGCGAGGCGCTCCAGAGCGTCCCAGAGACGATATTCCAGCTCACCGGCCTCACATACCTTGTTTTCAGTGGCATACCTTGTTTTCAGTGGGTTCAAGGCGCTCCAGAGCGTCCCAGAGTCGATAGGCCAGCTCACCGGCCTCACAAGGCTTAGTTTTTATAAGTGCAAGGCGCTCCAGAGCGTGCCAAAGACAGTTGGCCAGCTCACCGGCCTCAAGAGGCCTTAGTTTCGATGGGTGCGAGGCGCTCCAGAGCGTCCCAGAGTCAATTGGCAACCTCACCGGCCTCACAAGCCTTTACTTGGTCAAATGCCAAGACGGCGTCGTGCGAGCAGCAGTTGACGCGCTGACGCTGAAGTACCCTCGCACCCTTGTCAAGGAGTCTGCATTGCTTGGGGGCGTTGTAACGCTATCCCTGTCTGCACTGTCTGATTGCCCAGCCATTACAGTCTGGGTGTCAAATGACAAGCGAGTGGTGTTAGGGTTGTGACAAGATTTTGATGTAAGACTTGACAGGGACGGGCACTTTTGTGTGTTGTTGTGCGCTGTTGCCGCTCGCAATCGTTTGATGCGTTTGAGGCTGTTCGTGCGTTTGAGGCTGTTGACATATTGTTGCAGGACCTTCGGTCGTGTCGCAGAGCGCAGGCGGTTTTTGCCGCTGTTGATGCTTGTACACGCATTGAACCATGTCTGCATGCGCACTGTTGGACACGATTGCCTGCCTGCATTGCATTGCATTGACTTGCGTGAGGTGCTGGCATCGTGCGTCTTGAACCACACGGTGGATTGCCTGCCTTGCCTACATGTCAATGGGTTTGTGTTTGCGAGCGTTTGAAGCAGGTGAGATTTCTGATGCCTTGCACGTGATGCCTGTACTTGGCGCCAATGACACGCTTGACACTGCATTGACACCCTTCAGACAATAGACACGATTGACGCTGTTGACATGTTTGGCATGATTGACACGTTTTGACACGCTGTTGACACGATTGACACATGTAGTGTGTAGCGTGCGTGTTGTGTGTTGCGTGTGTAACGTGTACACATTCAACACACAGCCTGTGCTACATACAGTCACTAGTTGTTCTCCATAAAAGACACCTACACTTTTCAAAACTTTGTGAATATTTTTGTCTTCATTCATTTTTCCTAATGTCTGTAGGTAATAGTCTCACAGAAAGGGACAGCAAGATCGGGATGTACCCTGGTTGAAAGTCCCTCAGAATTATTTTCAATAATATTCAATTAATGAAGGTGAATTAAATAACTGCCAGTATTGTCGTATATCCAAAATCCTCGCCCAATCCTGGAAAAATAACTTTTTGGGATTTGGGCTCTCCTAGTGAGCAGGCATGGGACACATGAAGGATGAAATTTCAGTCGGTGAAAACTGATCTATGAGGGCTTGATGTGCAGGGTGAAGGTAACGATGTCGTTTGACACATTTGACACACTTGGCACGCGTCGAAACGCCTGACGCAATGGACACAGTGCCCACAATTGACACTGCGCACACAATTGACTTGGCGCTCACACAATTGACACTGTGCACACACTTGACACTGTCGATACTCTAGACACTGTTGACACAAGCTTGACACACTTGACACATTAGACACATTTGACACGGCGTACAGGCCAAGACACATTCGACACTGTTTCACACCCTAGACACAATAGACACATTTGACACTGTTTCACACTATTGACACGCTTGACACGCTTGACACAAGCTTGACACACTTGACACAACAGACACATGTAACACTGCGTGCAGGCAAAGACATGCTTGACACAAGCTTGGCACACCTGACGCAATAGACACACGTGACACTATTTCACACTATTGACACGCTTGACACAAGCTTGACACAAGAGAAATGAAATGTCAATGGTGTATACTGCTATTCACGTGTCAACAGTGTCAAAAGCTTCAAAGGTCGCGCTACGGCCTGCTACTACCTGCTACCGCGCATCACTGCGCTGTGCAATCAAACCCTGCATGTCATATTTCCCCGTCCCCCCCTCCAAAGGCCCGTATTTGCTGAGTAGAAATTCCGAATTCTGTCTTTTTATCTCAGCTCGCTCCGCCTGTTGCTTTGCTTTCCTCTTTTCTCGTGCACGCTCTTCCTTGTGCAACTTTGCGAGTTTCTGATCCATCTTTGCTGCAACCCTGTCTCTGTATCGTTTCTCCAGGGCTTCAGCCTTCTCACGTTCCTCCTTCTCCAAGACCTTAGCCTTCTCGCGCGCCTCCGCCGCTTTCATCTCCGCCGCATGCGCTGCGGCCTCTTCGGATGCCTTGCGCTGCGCTTTCTCCAGTGCCGCACTTGCTCGCCTCCGTCGTGCCCAATAACATGTTGTGCAATACGTATGCCATGATTCTCTCACCCTGCCTTCACATGTACTACAAGCGGGTTGCAGCACGCTTTGTGTGCTATAAGAGCTTCGCGCTGGCATGGTGCTGTTTGCACCCTTACTGTGCGGTGCACAATGTGACGACTCAGTATCACCAGATGAAGACTCGCTGTCGCTATTGTCAGCGGCACATGCGCTGGATAGCCACTTGAGCATCTTCTGCTTTTGAACAGTGAGTGCCTTGTTCTCCGCCTCTGCGCACGTCTCACACATGTTAGAGGGGATGTTTCGGACTGGAGACCTTTCCTCGCTCTCACCATCGAGGAAGAACTCAATAACCTCTTTGGCGTGCACCTCGATGACATGCATTCCAATCGACGCCAGAGCTTCCATCTTTGACAAAGGCACTCTGTGGGAGTGCTTTATCTCAATGGCAATGTCCACCCCATGCTTGTCCCTCACCATCACATCAGTGATGTACAGGCTCTCATCAATGTGTATATGGTGCTCTGCACGCGCACTGCCCTCTTCAAATCGGTGGCAGTGCATGAGACCATCACACCGCACACAATCACATTTCACAACAAACTCTCCGACTCTCATGGCTACCAGAGTTTTTGCGATGATATGCTGCAATGACTCGCCAAGTGATGTGGAACCTGAGACCTTGTCACGCATGCCGGCACATGTAGATTTTGGTTCATGATAAAAATGTTGTCTCCGGGTTGCAGATAAACGAGGATGGACAGTTTTCTTGCAGCAGGGGCACACACATGGTGTATCTGTGGCGCGCGCCATCTCAGGGTCAAGCACGTCGCTCATCTTCAGTTCGTTGATGTCTTTGTGTATGGCGTCGGCATGGAGCGCCACCGGCATTGACACCGCAGATGCATGGTCATGCTGTCTCTTGTTGCGCATGGTGATTGTTCCCTCTGTACCCGTGTGAACGGCACCGATACCAATATTATATTTGCATGAAATTTTACATACATGCACAATTGACACGCTTGACGCACATTTGACACACATGTACGCTCTGGACACGATTGACACAACAGACGCAGCAGACGCTACTGTACATGTGCTGCTTTCCAAGCAGCTGCACGAGCAAGCAGCAAATGGCACACAAATGACTCAAGTTGCACCAAAGATGAACACTGGTGACAAATGTGTATATTGCTCGACATGTACCAAATACACAGCAGAGCTTCATCACCTCAGTTTCATTTCACCAGCGCGCAATGCACACGCTTCATCACTTCTCCATCGCATTCACTTCCAACTTGACTCAACCAGTACGGGAAATCATAGCTGTATAGTACTTCTTCACCAAGCCGTACATCTTTGTTAGCGCACATGGCCACGACACACAATTGCCTACCGACACTGAGGTACACAGCTTCAACATTGGCTCGAGCTCTTGAAGCCCTGGTGTACACCACACATTGTGTGACCATATCTTCACATCTCTGTGTGATTGCAACGCCATCGTTTATCATATGACCCAGAAACCACTTATCGTCGGTCACATCTGGATCTCCTATAAACATGCGTCCAATTCCACACGACCCTAGAGTGTACGCGCTCGACTTCATGAGCTCTTCGCACTTTTCACTGCTCATCCTGTCATCAAATCTTATGGCTGCTGTTGATCCGCTGTGGACGGGGTCGCCAACATAAAACGCATCGCACGGGTAGAATGTGACGAACTCGCCCTCTTTGATGTCCCGCTTTGCGAAGACCCCCGATCCGTGTAATCGACTCTGTCCGCGCTCGACAGGGCAAGTAAAAGGCAACGGGCTTCTGTTAAAATTGGACCGTATGTTGTCAGCATGTGCACTACTGAAAAGACCGCACAACGATGTCACACAGTCTCTCACAGACATCTTGTCCCTCACGCGCATGTTGAGTACTGATATGACTACTTGTGCTCATACAAAAAATATATAGCCGATGAGGCACAAACCAACACCGTGTACACCAGACGCTCCATTTACACTCACGCACTTATGCGGAGTATGATGCGTCAGTGGACACGCTTGACATGCTTTGCCACGCTTGACATGCTTTGCCACGCTTGACATGCTTTGCCACGCTTGACATGCTTTGCCACGCTTGACATGCTTTGCCACGCTTGACACTGCATTGACACCCTGAGACAATAGACACGATTGACACGATTGACACATGTAGTTGCAGCGTGCGTGTTGCGTGTTGCGTGTGTAACGTGTACACATTCAACACACAGACTGTGCTACAGTCACTGGTTGTTCTCCACAAAAGACACCTACACTTTTCAAGACTTTGTGAATTTTTTTGTCTGCATTGAATTTTTCTAATGTCTGTAGGTAATAGTCTCACAGAAAGAGACAGCAAGATTGGGATGTACCCTGGTTGAAAGTCCCTCAGAATTATTTTCAATAATATTCAATTAATTAAGGTGAATTAAATAACTGTCAGTATTGTCGTATATCCCAAATCCTCGCCCAATCCTGGAAAAATAACTTTTTGGGATTTGGGCTCTCCTAGTGAGCAGTCATGGGACACACGAAGGGTGAAATTTCAGTCGGTGAAAACTGAGGTGATATATGAGGGCTTGTTGTGCAGGGTGAAGGGTGAAGGTAACGAAGTCGTTTGACACATTTGACACACTTGGCACGCGTTAAAACGCCTCACGCAATGGACACTGCGCACACAACAATTGACACAGTGCACACAATTGACACTGCATTGACACACTTGACACAATAGACACATGTGACACTGTTTCTTACTATTGACACAATTGACACTGCATTGGCACACTTGACACAATAGACACTTTGCAGATGCTTGCACTGTGCATGTAGCAGCAGCGAATTTTTGCATCTGTTGGTGTTATTAAACATGACCCGGTACACACGACATCAGGGATGCCTTTATAACGTATTTGCGAATGCCATGACATCCAGAAGCGACGTCATGGCTAGGGCGACGAGAGGCTCAAGGTTGTTGGACTTGATGAGTGCATCAACATCGGCAACAGTGGTGGCTGTGATGCCATAGGCTAAGGGGTTGAGGCTGACCCTGCTGTGGGCGGGACACAGGTACGAGTCGAACCGGCAACAGTGGTGGCTGTGATGCCATAGGCTAAGGGGTTGAGGCTGACCCTGCTGTGGGCGGGACACAGGTACGAGTCGAACCTGACACTGCCAAAGACGAAATGGTCGGTATGAAAACCTTGCTGTTCGCACCCGCGCCAGAAGCACCAGTAAGGCCCCCCCAGCGCCTCTAGCTCAGCTGCCGCCGGCTGACACTGCCGCATCTGTGCCTGCAACGAAACGCTGCAGGAATCTGCATCGTCCTCGCTCAGACCCTGTGCGCAAGCGACGACAAGGCACAACGGTGTCAATTGTATACATGTACACAACAGGTTCGGGTGCAGCACCGATCACATGCAAGCGATACAAGTGACAACTTTGTGCATTCCCTCACCTTGTCGTACATGACGCTCTCCTCGTCAACTCGCGCGCGCTTGGCGGCGGGCTTGCCTGCAGGCTGCGGCGCGCGCGTTTGCGCAATATCCGCCGCATCGGCATTCGCAGCCTCTGTAGGCTGCACGGCCTCCGCATCCACTGTAGGCTGCACAGCCGCCGCCCCCACTGCCTGTGGCACTGCCACTGCCGCTTCCAGAGCTCGCACCCGCGCCTCCAGGTCAGCCGGTACCGCCAGGCGCTGCTGCATCTCTGCCTGCAGCCTTTCATTTCCCTCCTCCGCCTTGCGCACACGCGCCTCCAGAGCGGCTGCGACCGCCTGGCGCTGCTGTATCTCTTCCTGCAGCGTTGCGACAGCGGCCTCCGCCTTGTGCACGCGCCCCTCCAGCGCCGCTATTGCTTCATGCATGGCAGTGAAGCAAGCAGCAGGCCTTGATGCAATGGCAGTGCTGTTGACATCGCTGCTGTTGTAGTCACCTGAGTCGCTGCTTCTGGTGGTGTCTCTCAGTGTATGCTTCCTTGGTGCTGCTGCTTCTTCAGAACTATCGCCATCGCTGCTGCTGCCATCGTCAGGCTTTGAAGTTTTGGTGGCCCTGACTGCTGACACAGCCCCCTTTGGCCTTGCTGCTGCAGGCCGCCTGGTAGCGCTTGCTGCTTCAGCAGGCCCTGATGCTGTCTGGTCCTGTATGCTGCTGCTATCGCCAGCAGCAGCCTTGGCGATAGCAGCAGCCTCGCCAATAGCAACTCTACATCTATGGTTGAAGGCAGTCCTAGCCAACCGCTTCTCTGCAATATCTGCGTCCATCTTTCGCGCTCCGTCCGTGTCCCCATCTTCTTCCAGCTGCTTCTGCTTTTGAACAGCGTCAGAGATGCGCCTGCTGAGCCTGTTGTACTCACGCAGTTGGCTTGGAGTCATAGTGGTGGCTAGGTGTTGAGATTCTTGAGATTCTTGAGGTTGTATATTATGTCCTGGACCGCATGGGCTGCGCGCACGATAAATCGGGCTTGCAATAACTAAATCTACGGAGGGGCCGGCGGTTCGGCGCTGGCCGGCGAGGGCCGCGGCACTTGCAACAGTGCGATGCGGCGGTAAGCGCTGACGTCGCCATCAGGGGCAATGACTGCGTTCCAGTTGTCGATCACAACACGTGTGAGCGCGCGCTGTAGCGCGAGGGAGGTGCGGCGGCGCCAGAAGGCAACGCGCTGCGCGAGATTGTAGCTGCCCTGCGAGCTCTGCTCGGCGAGTGCGTGTAGCAGCGCTTGGGTGTCGCATGACATAGCGCCGAAGTGGTCAAAGGCTGCGGAAAATAGGGTGTGTGTAGTGGGGTCCAGCGCCCCTGAGACTACGTATGTGTCTATCTTTTCCTGCGAAGCCGATTCAAGCACGCGCTGCACATCGCGCGCGCCCCCCTGAGCCTGACGGAGGCGGGAGGGGCATGAGCTGTCACGTATGGTGACGTCTATGCAACAAGCTACTTCAAAGCCGCCGCGCAGTTTAGTGCACCGGCCTGCTGCTACCGCGTCGGCGCTCGGCTGCACTTTAGGGACTGGAAGGCAGATCTGGTTGCTGCCAAAGACGATGTCCATGAACTTGTTGAACCCGTGGCGCGCCGCGTAGCGGCGGAAGGGGGCAAGGGTGTCCCGGTCGAGACCGCGGAGGTGGGCCACCTGCTTGAGCAGCTGAAAGAGCGCGTCTGCGAGCAAGTTGTGTCGCGTGACGTTAAGCCCTTGTGTGCAGCGGCGAAGGTGGGCACCCGAGTCCACTGGTTTATGGCACTTGGGGCACCGCGCCGCAGCGGGGGCGGGGCGCTCCACGCCCAGGTGGCGCCGCAGCGTCTCGCGGAATTCCGGCGGGGACATGGTCTCCGCTGGGTCAGTGCTCGGCAACTGCGCCAAGAAACCCATGGCCCCCTTAGAGGCGCCGCTGCGCCACGCCGCGACTGCTTCCAACGCATTTGCTGCTTCAAGCCGACGCAGCTGCGTGGCGGCGAGCGCTGCGTCTAGCACCCGTGATAGCGCCGCTTGACGCCGCGGCAGCACGGCGGCCGGCGGGGCCTGGGCAGAGCCTGGTTCGCGCGCCACCGCTGGCGCAGCAGCGCGGCGCGCGCCGGCGCGAGTCCGCATGCCCGGCCTCGCAGCTCCGCCTGCCCGTTGTAGCAGATCGCGCAGCGCCCGCCACGCGCCGTCGTCCTGGCGCCAGTCCTGGTACCAGACCGAGGGCAGGAGCAGTGCGAGGGCCGATGCAGCATCGTCGCTGCCGCTGCGCAGCTGCTGCAGGCAGGTAGCTATCTGGGTGAAGGTGAAGCCATAGCGGGCATGCTCTAGGACGTGGCTGCGTGCCGCGACTGGAAATGCCGCCAGTGCCGGTCCCATGCACTCGAGGGAACGTGCAGCAAATGCGGCACATGCACGGGGCGCCGCGCCCAGCACGCCAAAGCCACCGCTCCCCAGCCACAGATGCACGCGTACCTGCTGATGTGCTGGCAGCGTCACTGGGGCCTCGCCACCCCAGTCGGCGTCGCGTATCCATGCCACTGCCGCCGCCCACAGAGAGGGTGGTGCCGCCGCCGCCGCGACCGCCGGTGGGCCGCGGCGATCGTCACCAGCCGCCAACGCGCCCTCGTGGGCCAGCGGCGTAAGGCCTGCCGATGGCTCCTGCGCCAGCGCGGCCACGGCCGCTAGCGTGATGGCGTCGAAGCGCCGTAGCTCCTCGTGCGTGAGGGATGGTGCTGTATTGCGCGCGACATGCCCTGCGCGGGCGGGGACGGCAAGACGCAGAATGGAGAAGGCAGCCTGCACATCCTCCATCTGCACAAGCTCCGCAACCAGGCGGTCGGTGCCGGGGGCACGAAGGGTCGCCGCCACTTGCGCGCGCACGAAGCCCTCGGTGCCGACCGGCACCCCCATCAGCGTGATGCCGTCGTCACATACTGGTACGGGGACATTGGCGGCGGCAAAGACGGCGGCGGCGCGCTCGCGGGCGCCGCCTGAGGCCGGCACCAGCGCCGCGCATTTCGTGACGTTGACCTGAATGTTGAGCTCGCTCAGCGCCTGTTGTATGAAGCAGAACGCGCGGCCAACGTGGCCGAGCACCGGCGCGTCACAGCTGGGCGTCATGATGGTGAGGTCATCGAGGTAGCCCGGAAGCGCCAGTTGCGGGAACTTGGCGCGGGCAGCCACCATGGTGCCGCGCAGTGCCAGCGCGAACAGCAGCGGTCCCAATGGGTCGCCCTGCTGCACGCCCTGTTGGGAGAGGATGATGGCGGCGTCGGCGTGCCCGCCTAGGCCAAATTGTAGCCAAGGGGCCCGGCCGGGGCCGTAGATGTGCTCGACGTAGCCGTACAGGCCAGGCAGATGCTCGGCCACCGCGGTGAGGACTGCCGAGCGCGACAGCGCGTTGAAAGCATTACTGCCGTCAATGGCAAGGAGCACGCCGCCGCACTCATGCGTGAGCTGCGCCATGAGCGCTACTCTCTCTGCGCCCCCCTGCGCGCCGACCCCAAACTGGCCAATTGGTTCCAGCAGCGCGGAGACGCGGTCCCGGGTGTCCGTGCAGAAGGTGCGGGCGAACAGGCGGCGGATGGTGTCGCCGCACGCGATGGGGCGCACCTTCTCGCCCACAGCGCTGAGGCGCGCGGCCGCGTGAAGGCGCCAAAAGGGGGCGGGCAGCGCGGCGGGGGTGGAGTACACCGCGGTACCCAGCCACGCCAGCAGCTCAAGGAGCCAGTTAACCGTGCGCCCCGACGTGTGCGCCGTGTGCCGGACGCACTGCTGGAGGTGGGAGTTGCGCAGCCCAGAGGGACCGGCGGCCGAGCCAGGGTTGGCGGCGAGGATGGCCTCGCGTAGCCCGTTCGCCGTGAACGAAGCGCAGTTGAGTGGTGCTGCCGCTGCCAGCGCCGCCGCCGCCACCGAGCTGCGCGCCCGCGTTGCCGCGGCATCCAGCTTCGCAGACGCGTCGCCGGCTGGGTGTTTAGCCTGCAGTTTATGCAAGGTAGCGGAGTCGCGGGGGGCAGATGTGTCAGCACCCTCCGCCAGCAGCCGCGCGGCGCGCCCGACGCCGCCCGGCTGCCGCGCCGTCGCCGCCGCGCGCTCCCGCACTGCTGCCGCCGCCTCCGTCATAGACCTAGCGCGGCGCGCGCACGCACGGGCGGCGCCGCGGCGGCAGAAGGCCAGCGCTGTGCGCGTGAGCAGGTCCAGGTCGCCTGCCACGAAGGCCGCAAAACGGTGCGCCCGCGGCAGGGAGCCGTCGGGTACAAGCAGCAGGCACGGCAGCAGATGCAGCAGCTTGCACCATGCACCGGCTGTGGCGGACGCCTGTGCCGCTGCCTCAACCCCGTGTGCCTGCGCTACCGCCGTCTGCGCTTCCCGGAGGCCCGCCAGCGCGGCCGTCAAGGCAGCTGTGAAGTCCGAGCGGTGCTCCAGGCAAATGCGGCGGCCGACCACCAGTTGCTGCTGCAGAACATAGTCAAAGGAGAGGTCGTCAAGCGCTGCGCGCGCGGGCGAGAGCGGCGCCAGCGTCCAGAGCGGAAGCGCGCTGCGCCATGTTGGCCCTGCCACAGCCACAGCGGCAGCTGCGCGGGCGCCGGGGCCGCGCGCGCCGCCGCTGGCTGTAGAGAGGGGGAGGATGGGGGGCAGAGGCGCGACGCGGGGCCCGTGTGGCCACTGCGTTGCGGCCGCCCCCCGGGACTTGTAGAGGTGGTCGCGCCGGTGCAATTTCGTGCGCACGCACCCGGGCTCGCCGCACGAGGCGCATGCGCAGAGTAGCAGCTCGGGTTCCACGGCGTAGTAGGTGCCCGCGCCGGCTCGTTGGAGAGTCAAACACTCGTCGTCGATCGCCTGCATACGCGCGAGAAAGTCGGCAGGCACATTCGGATGCTCGCGGCGCTGGTGATCCGCCAGCGTCGTGGCGATGCGGCGCGCCAGCGCCAGCGACGCCGACGTCTGCGCCGTGAGCGTGTGCGCCTCCCCGTTCCGGTGGAGGCGCGGTTTGGGCACTGGCACCCGAAAGAGGCAGCCAGTGTCATGTAAAGGGCAGCGCGGATAGATGGCAGCCGTTGCAGGCTGAGCGGGCGCCTGCACTGCCTCAGGCTGCGCAGGGTCGATGCCCGCCGCGGCAGCCGCTGCTGCAGCAGCAGCTGCAATGGCCGCCGGTGCGGCTCCCCCTGAAGTAGAGTCAGACATCATTATGATGGATGAGGGGAGCGCCGCACCGGCGGCTTACAGGCCCGAGGCGCCGCCGCCTCCCTCCGGTGCCGGCGGCTGGGCCGTCGAGGTGGAGAGGAAGCGGTCGGCGGCGGACTGACCTTGGGGCAGCCCGCGCGCGGGGCGTGCAGCGGGGGGTTCCGCCGCCGAGCCCGGCGTGCGCTCAGCAGCCGTGCGCTTGCGGCTGGCGCGGGGTGTGCCACTGTCGGACATAAGCGCGCTGCTGTCACTGGCAGGCATGGGGGGCTGCCTACTGCGCGAGGGGGAGGGCGCTGCAGCCGCTGCCGTGCCGAGCCGCTGGCGACGATGCGCGCCGACACCGCGAGCGCTTGCGTGAGCAAGAGCGCGGCGGCTGCCGCGGCGCCGCCGCTGCCTCCAGTGCCACCGCGGGGTCCGCTGCCGCGCTTGCGGCCGCTGCCGCTGCCGCGCTGGCAGCACCTACAGCAGGCGGCGGCGCGCCCGCCGCCGCCGCGCCTGCCGCCTCCGCGCCCGCCGCCGTTGCCCCGTCCGCCGCCACCGCCGCCGCAGCGCCAGCCGCTGCAGAGCTAGCCTCAAGGTCTCCCGCCACGGGCGTAGTGGCCACCGCGCCGGCGGCGTCCGCCGCCGGCACCGCCACGCTCGCAGCGCGCGCCGCTTCCGCTGTCAGCTGCGCCTCGAGTCGAGCGGTCGCCGCAGCGTTGCGCACCTGCTCTCCTTCGCGCAGGCTCCGTTGCTGCGCCGCCAGCCGCTCCGCACGAACTTGCTCTGTCAGAGACCGGTCGCGATCGGCCTCAGCAGCCCGCTTTCCCGCCTCGGAGGCTGCCAGCAGCTTTGTCAGTGCCTTGACCTGCTGCTGCAGCCCCTTCCGCGCGGTCCTCCCCTCCAAGATGGCCCCCTGCAGCTGCTGAATGCGCTGCTCCTGGCCCAGCTGCGCAGGGTCCGCGTCGGCCGCCGGCGGCGGCGGCGAGGCGCCCGGCGACGCGCTCGCCAGCGCGGGCGTCGAGGCGGCGGCAGCGTCCGTCGCGGCGGCGCCGGTCGCCGCCGGCGCTGAGGGGTGCGAGGCGGCGGCGCCGGTGGGCGCACGCTGCGTCGCGGCGGCTGCTGCCGCGGCGGCTGCAGCCGTGGCTACCGCAGGGTCACCGGCGGCTGTGCCAGTGGCGGCGGCTGGCGTGGTGCAGGCCGCGGGGAGCGTGGTGTGCGCGCAGCGCGTTGCCCGGCACTGCTGACCCGGGCGCGTGAAGTGCCGTCGCAGGCAGGACGGGCACGCTGTCAGATTGTCAGGGCCCAGCAGCCGCAGCGCTACTTCCGTGCCGTCCACTGCGCATAGGACCGAGTGCGCGAGTCGCCGCGCAACGCCGCGGACCACTGTTAGCTCCCAAGCACCCGCGGCGCCTGGCGATGCCGCCGACGCCGGCGTCGCGGATGAGGCCGCACCGCTAATGCCTACGCCGCAGGTCTTCAGAGCGCTGCCCAGCAGCAGAAAGGCGGCGGAAGTGCCGCCGCCGCCCGCCCGCAAGCGCACCGGCGCGATGGGCATGCCAGGAGCTGCGAGTGCGGGCGCAAGCAGCATTGCAAGCTGCGCCGCAGACCACGCCGCCGGCGCGCCGCGCACGGTGACCGTGACCGGGGCGCTCATGTCACCAGCGCGGGTGATGCGCAGGCGGAAGCCGCTGAAGCTGAAGTCAGCGGAGTCGCCGACCGTTCCGAGCGCCGCGTCAACGAGCGCGGCCGGCGCCCGCAAGCATAGCGTGCGGAAGTCATCGCGAGGCGACAGAGGCCCCAGCGTCTCTGCACCCTTGAATAGGGACGCAAGTGAGGCAGCGTCTCCAGCGCCGGCCCTCGCCACGTCGTGCATGTGCGTGAGCGCCGCCGCTAGCAGCTGCTGGCGCCCCCGCGTGAGTCGGGCGCGGCGCTGTGCAGCCGCCGCAGGGGTGCTGCGCTCGCGCTCGTGAGGCTGACGGGCCGGCGCGAGCTCTGCTAACAGTGCGCGGACGCTGGCCGGCAAGGCAGCCAAGTGCCTTTGGGTGTAGCAGGTGACTGGGTCCACCGTAAACGAGATTAGGTCTGTGCCGGCTGCCGCCGCCGGCGGCACAAATGGCTGTCCCTCCGCTGTCGGACGGCCCTGCACGCGCGCCGCCATCGCCATGAGGCGGCCCGCAGCGGCTCCACCCTGGCGCCCCACCGCCGCGACAGCGGGGGGGACGAAGAAGTACTGCTCCTGTTCAGCGGCGTGGAACATCTCGCTCGCCTGATGGTCTAGCTGCCCTGGAGTGAGGGCGGATGGGGCTGTGTAGCTGCCTCGGGGAGTGAAGTAGGCTCCATCGTGGCCGTGCAGCAGCCGTGCCTCCTCCCGAAGCAGGTTGCTCTTCGCTGTAAGCGACGGGGGTGTGGTCGCAGTTTTGGCGGCTTTGGCTGCCCACGAGGCAGCAGCAGCAGGAGGGGTGGCCGCGCGACCAGTTGGGCCAGCTGGCGTGTCGCCAGTCGCCGCTGGCAGCACCACCTCCATCGCTTCGGATGGCATGAAACGACTTGAAGTTGAAAGTGGGGCGGGCCCTGCCCCGCCCCTGGGACACGGTGGCGGCTGCCCCTCGTGGAGGGTGCCGAGCGTTGGCTGAACAGCAGGCACACAGGGTGGGAGTCACCAACGTGGCGTCAGCAAAATCCACCCCTGCAAAAGCTGAAGTTGTTATTCTTGAGGTTCTTGAGTTTCTTGAGGTTCTTGAGTTTCTTGAGTTTCTTGGGGCTTCAAGTTAAACTGAGACATTTGCGCACACTAGAGATCTCCTTGACACACAGTTGCGCTCAATGTACATGTGCTCAAAATATTGACGTGTGTGCTTGCGAAGCACACTACTGTGTATATACCTCAGTACTGTGTATACCTCAATCCTGTGCCAGATGCACAATTCTGTATTTGAGTGTTATAGCACATCCCTAAGCGCTCTCACTGTGCTACATGTGCTGGAAGATCTCAAAACTCGACACCTACAATTTTCACAACCTTGTTATTTTTTCCTCTTCATTGAATTTTTCTTATGTCTGTAGGTAATAGTATCACAGAAAGAGACAGCAAGCTCTGGAAGTACCCTGGTTGAAAGTCCCTCAGAGTTATTTTCGATAATATTCAATTTATTAATGTGAATTAAATAACTGTCAGTATTGTCGTATATTGAAAAAGCTAGCCCTATCCTGGAAAAATAAAGTTTTCAGAGTTCTCGGGCCGTTCAGAAGTGCAGCTCGGGTAGTTATGTAGACTGACAAGTCGGTAGGGCAAAATATGGCCATTTGTAGGCACTCATGTTGATGCACAACTACTAGGTGAATGACATAGGCACGTGTGACACGTTTGACAAGTGCCATGATGCACATAGTAGACACACATGGACACTCTAGACACACTTGGCATGCCTGACACAGAGCACACTATTGACACAGCACACACAATTGACACTGTGTTGACACACATTTGACATAATTGACACACAGGTGTGCACTAGACACGATTGACACGAGAGACACAACACAGACACGATGGACACGACAGACACAACACAGACACGATTGACACGAGAGACACAACACAGACACGATGGACACGACAGACACAACACAGACACGATTGACACGAGAGACACAACACAGACACGATGGACACGATGGACACGACAGACACAACACAGACACGATTGACACGACAGACACAAATGACAATGATTACCAAGTGTGCATATTGCTATTCAGGTGTCAACTCTGTCAAAAGCTAGCACGGTCGCGACACCACCTGCTACCGCGCAATACCGCACGTTCTAGTCGACGCGTGCGCGTGAAGCAAGCGACTCGATGGAGTGCAAGTGCGACTGTGTAAACATGTGACAGGTGTCCTAGATGCCCTGACTCTACAGGCACCACTGCGCCGTGCAGACTCAATGGAGTCAATGGCTTCATAATGGCACGCTGGCCCTGCACATGAGACACACTGGATGTCGATGGTAGCATTGGGCACTATAGACACAATTGACAAAAAAGACACAAAGGCTTGACACAAGACACAAAGAAGTGACACAATACACATGATCGACACACATGTATACATGCATGCAGTTGGCAAGCACACGTCTGCACAAGCAACATATACACGGGAGACACGCGCGTTGCCGTTTGTTGCTGTGAAATGGATAAGTTGCCATTGCGTGCTGTTGCAGCTAGCGCTGGCCGTGGAGACACAAGCCAACAGTGTCACGAGACGGGCTCCGTGGTTGCAATGTGCTCCATGGCACATACGCGCTAGGAATTGAGTGCGTGGCCCTGTCAGCAACCAAAAGGAGCTGCACATGTCTTGGCCAGATCCCTCAGTGTTCTATAACATTCTTGACTCGAATCGTCAGCTCGACTTTCGGCACCCTCAATGGACTTCGCAATTGTCTTCAACCGGTCGTCGCCTGTTTTAAGCTTCAGGCTTTCTTCGGCAAGATGCCAAGCATGAAGCGCAAATGCGTATGCCCTCTCAGACGCTTGTTCCATTGCCATTTTTTTTCCAGCTATGTCAAACGCGGATGCCCCGTTGCGTGTGCTGGCTGTCAATCCTTCGGCACTCTTGCAGAGAGCAGCACAAGAGTCTGCGAATAACATAGCACTCTTTGCTCGCTGCCGATATTTACTTTGTGTGGACAGGCCAAATACTGCAATAGATGCAGGTATTAGTATGGCCATTACGCCCACAATTAGCAGCGTCACCTTTGCGTCGACATGCTGGTCATACAGATTGGCGATGAATGTGCATACCGCAAAGGCAAACGACATCGCCAACAGGGACAACATCCACTTGGAAGCTGCCTGAGCATCCAGTCTTCGAGCGACGTCTTCCAGCCTCAAGAACATCGTTATGATGCAAAAGAGAGCCGTGGACATCGCGAAGTAGAAAGAGAGTGACCCAATCACGACTAGGGCGCTTGAATTTTTGCTACTCACCGCCGGGCTACCGAGCGTGGCGATCAAGGTAGCTACGACCAAAACGGCGTTGGCCGTATCGTAGTAGTTGCTGGAAACACGATCATGCTGCTCCTGCCACACAGGTGGCATTGTGCCGTTGACTGTGTGCTTGCTGATTTGCCCTCGCGATGAAACGCCGAACGGGAATTCAAAACGCCGCTGTGTTGAAGCGCGGCTTGGCGTATTGATATAGGGCCGTTGATCACACACAAAGCAAACATGTACATCAAGACCTGGGAAGTACGCGGCGGATTCGCGTCGGCCTTGGAAATCGACGTTAACGCCTTGAATGCGTTGTTGGTAACGTTATCCGATGCAGCGGCGGCTCGAGCAACGCAAGTATTTAAACAGTGGGAAGAGTTCGTCAACGCGGCGGAGGGCCAGGCTGGAGACACAATGATAAACCAGCATGGCAAGAAGCTGTTGGAAGGATTGCAGCTGAGGCTCACACCAGCGCAAGGTAAGCCTGCATCAACTTGCAGCTGCATTTTTTTGCTTTATGATCGACACTGATTCTATTTTTGGCTTTTTGCCCTCCTGTGCCACAGAGCCAGCAACAGCATCGAACCAGCGTCGATGGACCGGCAGGGCAGCAATCACCATCTCCTACACGGAAGTGATCCAAGAGCTGATCCGACCACTCGATGCTGATATCGCCAGCGTCATTGGGCCTGCTGTGCACTTCAGCGTTTCCGAAGACGAGCCTTTTAATCAGGGACTTTCAGGGAAGCATAAATGTGCTACGGTCGGCGTACTCGTGTACCCGAAGCACATTCAAGCCTTCCGTGTTGCTCTGTTTATGGTTGAGTACGAAATCAGAGCGAGCGGGACATGCGGCCTCTACAAGCACCATGTAGGAGTGACTGTAACTAGACTGTACTTTGAGTCATAATGTGGTGTCTGCCCCTGAAGCGATAGTACATTCGCGCCCTGCATGATTCATCAGGTGCACAATGTACTTCAAGCCGTCAGGTGACAGTTTGATGGCTTCTTCATGGTCCTAGACCAGCCAGGACCAGTAGGCGCTGCACTTGGCGATTGGTGATACAAGATGACGCAGGGTTGTGCAGTGAGTTGTTTTGCTCACACAAGAGCACCAGCGCCAATAGATACACATACTGATGGTGCAGTGTGGTCAAGTGTGCTGTGTGTGTGAGTCCTGGCTGCATTGTTGCCTTCATTTATGAAGTGTAGTTATGCCTAATTATGACCCATGGTTGGTTGCGCAATGTATACATATGTACATTTGGCAACAAACCTCACAGTTTCTGAGGACGTGGGACAAGCTCGTACAGGCATTGGCAAGCGGCATTGAAGTATGTAGTATACCCATTTGTATCAATGGTGTCTATTGCTAGCAATGTGTCAACGGTGTCAACAGCTACAAAGGGCGCGCTACCACCTGCTACCGCGCAATACCGCACGTTCTAGTCGCTGCGTGCGTGTGAAGCAAGCCACTCGAGGGAGTACAAGTGCGACTGTGTAAACATGTGAAAAGGTGTCCTAGATGCCCTGACCCTACAGGCACCACTGCGCCATGTGGACTCAATGGAGTCAACGGCTTCATGAATCATATGAGCGAAGTATCGCCGAAGGGGTGAGCTTCGCTCACGTGGCCTACGGCCACCCGACGCGGCCGGCAGGCCGCACTCGTGCACACAATTGACACCATTGACACAGCAGACACGATTGACACAGCAGACACGAATGACACAGCAGACACGTTTGACACAGGAGACACGCCTGACACAAAATACACACTTGACACAATCGGCACACTTGGCATGCTTTACACAGCGCACACAATTGACACAAAGGTGCAGGCCAGCGCCAAATGGTGTTCACAGTGTCTATTGATAGGCTTGTGCCAGGGCAAACAACACAGTCGAACGTCACATGCTCCTGCTTATAACAACTCAGGGTCCCTATGTCCGTGCCTCGCCGCACTGTGCAGATCGAGGCTGTGCTGATCTACAAACACATTTTTCTTGGTGCAGATGTTGCACTTGAAAGAGAGCTCGCTGCCATGCACACTCTTCACATGTTTGTTCAGCTTCTTGATGACGGCTTCGCCATCGAACACTACACCGCACCGCTCACAAGCTACCATGCCAAAGGCGCTCTCTCACATGGCGCACAAAGTCTGCCAGAATCTGCGGTTGCAAGCGCAAATCACACCTATCAACAGTGCAGGTAAACTTGTGGTGGGGGTGGTCCTTACGCATGTGCGTTTGCTTACTCTCATCCGTCCATGCACAGCTCCAGGTACGACAGACGGGACAGGTCTTTACCCTATCCAGATGATTTAAGAGAATGCCAGGACGGCGTCGTGCGAGCAGCAGTTGATGCACTGACGCTAAAGTCCCCTCGCACTCTCATCAAGGAGTCTTCTTCTTTTCTTTTTACAGAAAGGGTAGAGCTATTGCTGTCAGAGTTGCCAGGTCGCGCAGCTATTGAGGTTGAATTGTCGAAGGATAAGCGAGCGTTGATACCCTTGTAATGGGATTGTAATATAAATCTTTGACAGGGATGGCCGCTGTTGTGTGTTGTTGTGCGCTATTGCCGCTTGCAGTCACTTGATGCTTGTGAGACTGTTGGTGCGATTTGAGGGTGTTGACATGCAATGAAATCGCAGGTACGAGTTACAGCTGTTGTTGTTTGCGTGTCGAGTTCAATCATGTCTGCGCAAGCAATGCACACAATTGCCCGCCTGCACTGCCTTGTATGACTTGCTTGAGGTGCTGCCATCGTGCGTCCTTGAAGCACATAGTTGATTGCCTGCCTTGCCAAGTTGTCAAGGACTTTGTGGTTGTGAGCACTTGACGCAGGAGAGTTCCTTGCTGAATCCTTGGTGATGCCTGCACTTGACACACAAGACACGATTGACAAATCTGACACGACTGTCAAGTGACACTAGACTCAAGAGTGTCCATGGTGTCGGCGACTGTCAACAGTGTCAAGAGCTACAAAAGCCTTTAAGGCGCAACAGACTCAATGACAGATTCCATCAAATCAAACGCATCAATTGCATCAGGTACCATGCCCAAATGCACAGACACAAACGCTGGCACTGCGAGCCTCGATGCAATGGCAAACACAGTGACAGCCGCTCGCAGCAACACTGCCAAGAGCGCCGAGCGCCAGTGTGTGTCAGGGATCGCATTCCATTGATAAATATTGTTCGTATAAAACACATGCCCTGCAGCCCCGACCTTTCATTCCAGTTAGCCTCGCAGACTCGGCATCTTAAAGTTGCTGTTATGCTACACTACACCATGCAGGCCCCTCGCCATCTACATGCCATGAGCCCCTTGTTGCGTGCGTAAGCTGGGAACGTTGTTGTGTATGCGCGCAAGCTCTCGCAAAGCGCACGGGCATGTTTTGTGTCTATGGAAACAAGCGACTCAACTCCGTGTCGGGACGCAGTGCCTGTGAGGGCTTTGCGCTTGTACGTGTCTCGGAAGCCGACGTGCCGTGCACCTGAGTCAGCTGTGCACCTGAGTCAATGACACATCTGAGAGCACCAGTATGCAACAGAATCAGAGGTTTCGCATTTGCTTGGTTGCCTGAGCTTTCGGCCACTCAATAGTGCTGAGCAGGTGCACACAAGTAACGTTTCTATCGCGAACTTAGCGAGTCGCGACATCGGTGACGCTCCCGCTATTTTGCTAGCGGCCTCCCCCTGAGCACTGGCGCAGGTATTTTCTTGCACTTTTCTGCACGACAGAAGCAATCGCAGCCCTCGTCAGCGCAGGAGCCAGCAGTGGCAGCATTGAGCGGCAGCGCCACAGATCAAATCACCAGAAGCGTGCGCCACAGCCACAGTCACAGCTATTGTAGCCAAATATCAAGGAGAGGTCAAAACAAGCGCGATTCAAACAGGCGGGGCGGACAGCAAAGTGCAAAGGTGGAGAGACATAGCGGGCAGCAGTGCTGAACGAGCAGGTGAGCGCACTGTGCCTGGTGAACACTGGTGCAGCACATTGTAAAAAGTGGCTCACGTAGGTACAGCGTCGCAGCGCTCACATAGCTCATTTGGTACACTTGCAGGATGGTTGTCCACATCCTGTACCTGTTGGTACTCTGGCGCTGGCCAGCCCGTCACAAGGACAGCGAGAAGGACATTGAAACCGGTGGAGGTGAGGGGCCTACCGCAGGCGAAAACACCATGAGCGCTCCTTCGCACGGCACAACCGCGCAACCTACGCCAGCAAAGAGCATCCGTCCTGGACCATCGAGGTCAAACTCTGTCACTTGGACCCCCAAACAGATCCTCGGGGTCAAGCGCCGCATCATACGGAGAAAGATCGAGCCGCTCACGATCATCGCTTCGTGTGCAGCTGATCTGGACGTCGTCTCGGACTGGCTCTTCTATGTGGATCTAGGATCGCGAAGCACGCAGTACGCGCACATCGCAGACGTGCGCACCGCGGCGCTCGCTTTCTGCATCATCGGAACGGTACTGTGGTTCATTGTTTGTACGGAGTTCCACATCGGCACTGCGCTTAGTGAGCAGATCAACAAGCGGTGGGGGACTGCGTTCACCGGGCGCATACCTCTTGGCGTCACGCTAGGTTTCAACATGCTGCTAGAGGACATTCCGCAGCTTGTGCTTTCCAGCATAGACACACGGCAAACAGGGCTCAGCGCGTTCGGCGCCTTTAATATTGCCGGTTCGATCTTCTCCGTTATCACGAGATTGGTAGAGGTTCGGGAATTGTTGGAGGAGATACCTGCACGTGCCGAACTCCAGCTCTTCGAGGACGCTCCGGATGTCATTGACACCATGCTCAAGGAGTCGGATGCTGCGAAGGCCTCACGAGCGAGTGCCGTTTGGCGAGCCGATTATTCAACGGCTCTGCACGTGCGCGGGATCAAAGGCTCGGACAACAGAGCGTGCGTTCAGGCGATAGGTGACGTACTGAGAATTGAGGGGTTTGAGAGGCCCACGGCACAAGACGCGGTGAGTAGCCTTGCTTTTCATGGGTGCCACGCGCTCCAGAGCGTGCCTGAGTCCATTGGCCAGCTCACCGGCCTCACAAGCCTTGATTTCCGTGAGTGCAGTAGGCTCGTGAGCGTGCCCGAGACCATAGGCAACCTCGCCGGCCTCACAAGCCTTCATTTCCGTGAGTGCAGTAGGCTCGTGAGCGTGCCCGAGTCCATAGGCCAGCTCACCGGCCTCACAAGGCTTGATTTCAATTGGTGCGAGGCGCTCGAGAGCGTGCCAGAGTCGATAGGCCAGCTCACCGGCCTCACAAGCCTTGAATTCCGGGGGTGCAAGGCGCTCCAGAGCGTCCCAGAGTCTATCGGCCTGCTCACCGGCCTCAAGAGCCTTGATTTCACTTGGTGCAATGCGCTCCAGAGCGTCCCAGAGTCAATAGGCCAGCTCGCCGGCCTCACAAGCCTTGATTTCCGTGAGTGCAGTAGGCTCGAGAGCGTGCCCGAGACCATAGGCAACCTCGCCGGCCTCAAAAGCCTTGATTTCAGTGGGAGCTATGCGCTCCAGAGCATGCCAGAGTCGATAGGCCAGCTCACCGGCCTCACAAGCCTTAGTTTCGAAAGGTGCTTTTCGCTCCAGAGCGTCCCCGAGACCATTGGCCAGCTCGCCGGCCTCACACGCCTTAGTTTCGAACGGTGCAATACGCTCAAGAGAGTGCCCGAGTCGATTGGCCTGCTCACCGGCCTCAAGAGCCTTAGTTTCGAAAGGTGCTTTTCGCTCCAGAGCGTCCCAGAGTCAATAGGCCAGCTCGCCGGCCTCACAAGCCTTAATTACAGTGTGTGCAGTAGGCTCGAGAGCGTGCCAGAGTCGATTGGCCAGCTCACCGGCCTCACAGCCCTTGAACTTCCAAGCTGCCAAGATGGCGTTGTGCGAGCAGCAGTTGAGGCACTGACGCTAAAGTCCCCTCGAACTCTCATCAAGGAGTCTGCGGTAAACTGGGATGACTCAGAGCTTGTAGTTCTGTCGCTGTCAGAGTTGCCAGGTCGCGCAGCCATCAAGGTCTGGGTGTCAAAGAATAAGCGAGCATTGGTGCCATTGTGATAGGACTTCGATGTAAGACTTTGACAGGGACGGCCGCTGTTGTGTGTGTGTTGTGCGCTGTTGCCGCTCGCAATCGCTTGATGCATTTGAGGCTGTTGGTGCATTTGAGGCTATTGACATGCTGTAGATTGCAGGTGTTATTTGCTGCTGTTAATGCCTTTGTTTTAGCACACCTTTGCCTGCCTGCATTGCCTTGATTCACGCGCTCGAGGTGCTGGCATTGTGCATCCTTGAAGCACACCGTTGATTGCCTGCATTGCCTACTTGTCAATGACTTTGTGTTTGGGAGCGTTTGGAGCAGGTGAGTCTTTTGGTGACTTGTGCGTGATGCCTGCACTTGGCGCTGTGGACACGACTGACAATGTTGACACTGTGAACAACGCTGACATGGCGCACACGATTGATAGAATGGACACCATGCACACAATTGACACATTAACACAATGCACACAATTGATACAATGCACTTTTGACACCATGGTGCACAGCTTTGGCGCACACAGAGCGCTTGACACAATCGACACACAGGACACTTGATGTGCGTGTCAAAACTCACGCAAGCAGCTGCACAAGCAATAAGTGACACTCGACTCCAGAGAAGCAATGGGGTCAACTGTGTATATTGCTACGAATGTGTCGACCGTGTCAAAGCTTCAAGGGTCGCGCTGCCACCTGCTACCGCGCAGTACCGCGCGTTCTAGTCACCGCGTGCGTGTGAAGCAAGCCACTCGAGGGAGTGCAAGTGCGACTGTGTAAACATGTGACAGGTGTCCTAGATGCCTGCGGTGGCTGCTGGTCGGCGAGCACCTATATGCTCTGGCCAAGCATCGTTACATCTGACAGCGGTGTCATTTTGAGCCTTTTACACCCTCTACGCATTGCTAGTAATAGACACAATAGACACAATTGACACAACAGACACAGCAGACACAACAGACACAAATGACCGCATGTGACACATTGGTGACCAGATGTATTTACTAAAAAGCAAGTGTCGATTCTGTCAAAGTCGCTCTACCACTGGCGCCACTTGCCGTGAAGAGTATACTAGTCTTACTGTGTTATCTGTGTGTGTGACTTGATGCGGGTTTGCAGCATCTCATAAAGCAAGGAAAAAGCTGTCGTCTGCCACTGGCAGACTGCGTTAGGATTCCAATTTTTCTCGTCCCCAGGAATTATGAGGCTGATGTCCTGAAATGCGATAAGCCATGCGTTCCGCAAGGAAAGCTTATCCTCTCCAATACGCACTAACGGCATCACGCCGCCTAGCTTGTGTGTGCACCATGGCCTCATATCTGCGACGCGCGACTGTGGAACGATGAGCCATCCTTTGCTGTAAGTCAAAGTGTCGTACAACAGCATGATCTTGATTGCGTCTTCAGGAAGTGCCGCCATCTTTGTGCAGAGGTCGGCGCACTCTTGCGCCCTCTCTGCAAACTGCAAGCGCAAAATCAATAATGACGCCATGAAAAAAATTAGACAAATGGAATATGAGATCATGCAATCGTGATGCTGCGGTGCATATGAGGCTATGACGTCTGGAGACACAAAGCAGCTCAACATTCTGTCGTGTTAGAATCACCATTGCGTTGATGCTCGACTGAGTGGTGGCGATGTGCTTCCATTTCACTTTTGAATCGCTGCAGTCATATACATCGTCCTCACTCGGATCCTGTGCCCAAGCGAAAAAAAACCAAGATGGTGTCAATTTTATAATTTTTACAAGTGCGAGTGCACCATCGGCCACATGCAGCAATACAAATCACAATGTTGTGCGATCCCTCACCTCGTCGTACATTACGCTCTCCTCGCCACCTCGCGCGCGCTTGGCGGCAGGCTCGCCGTCTGGCTGGGGCGCGCGCTTGTCCGCAACATCCGCCGCCACCGCATGAGCAGCCACTGCGGGCTGCACGGCCTCTGCCTCCACTGCCTGTGGCACTGCTGATGCCGCCTCCAGCACCCGCACCCGCGCCTCCAGGTCAGCTGCGACCGCGTGGCGCTGCTGCGCCTCTGCCTGCAGCGTTGCGACAGCGGCCTCCGCCTTGTGCACGCGCCCCTCCAGCGCCGTTATCACTTTATGCATGGCAGTCAAGCAGGCCTTGATGCAATGGCAGTGCTGTTGACATCGCTGCTGTCGTAGTCACCTGAGTCGCTGCTTCTGGTGGTGTCTCTCGGTGTATGCTTCCTTGGTGCTGCTGCTTCTCCAGAACTGTCGCCATCGCTGCTCCTGCCATCGTCAGGCTTTGAAGTTCTGGTGGCCCTGACTGCTGACACAGCCCTCTTTGGCCTTGCTGCTGCAGGCCGCCTGGTCACCGTAGCGCTTGCTGCTTCAGCAGGCCCTGATGCTGTCTGGTCCTGTATGCTGCTGCTATCGCCAGCAGCAGCCTTGGCGATAGCAGCAGCCTCGCCAATAGCAACTCTACATCTATGGTTGAAGGCAGTCCTAGCCAACCGCTTCTCTGCAATATCTGCGTCCATCTTTCGCGCTCCGTCCGTGTCCCCATCTTCTTCCAGCTGCTTCTGCTTTTGAACAGCGTCAGAGATGCGCCTGCTGAGCCTGTTGTACTCACGCAGTTGGCTTGGAGTCATAGTGGTGGCTAGGTGTTGAGATTCTTGAGATTCTTGAGGTTCTTGAGTTTCTTGAGGTTCTTGAGTTTCTTGAGTTTCTTGAGTTTCTTGAGGTTCTTGAGTTTCTTGAGTTTCTTTAGTTTCTTGAGTTTTGAGTTTCTTGAGTTTCTTGAGTTTCGTTTATATCTAGCGCGGGCGGCCCCATGCGGCTTGTGTGCGCGAGCAACCACGCCACCAACCATGCAGACGCGATAACTACTCAGCGCGCCGCCGTCAGCAGGTCAAGTTTCTTGCGTTTCTTGAGTTTCTTGAGTTTCTTGAGTTTTGAGTTTCTTGAGTTTCTTGAGTCTCGTTTAAACCTAGCATGGGCGGCCCATGCGGCTTGTGTGCGCGGGCAACCAAGCCATCAACCATGCAGACGCGACAACTACTCAGCGCGCCGCCGTCAGCAGTTCAAGTTTCTTGAGTTTCTTGAGTTTTCTTGAGTTTCTTGAGTTTCTTGAGTTTCGTTTATATCTAGCGCGGGCGGCCCCATGCGGCTTGTGTGCGCGGGCAACCACGCCACCAACCATGCAGACGCGATAACTACTCAGCGCGCCGCCGTCAGCAGGTCAAGTTTCTTGAGTTTCTTGAGTTTCTTGAGTTTCTTGAGGTTCTTGAGTTTCTTGAGTTTCTTGAGTTTCTTGAGTTTCTTGAGTTTCTTGAGTTTTGAGTTTCTTGAGTTTCTTGAGTTTCGTTTATATCTAGCATGGGCGGCCCCATGCGGCTTGTGTGCGCGGGCAACCACGCCATCAACCATGCAGACGCGACAACTACTCAGCGCGCCGCCGTCAGCAGGGCAAGTTTCTTGCGTTTCTTGAGTTTCTTGAGTTTCTTGAGTTTCTTGGGGCTTCAAGTTAAACTGAGACATTTGCGCACACTAGAGATCTCCTTGACACACAGTTGCGCTCAATGTACATGTGCTCAAAATATTGACGTGTGTGCTTGCGAAGCACACTACTGTGTATACACCTCAGTACTGTGTATACCTCAATCCTGTGCCAGATGAACAATTCTGTATTTGAGTGTTATAGCACATCCCTAAGCGCTCTCACTGTGCTACATGTGCTGGAAGATCTCAAAACTCGACACCTACACTTTTCACAACCTTGTTATTTTTTCCTCTTCATTGAATTTTTCTTATGTCTGTAGGTGATAGTATCACAGAAAGAGACAGCAAGATCTGGAAGTACCCTGGTTGAAAGTCCCTCAGAATTATTTTCGATAATATTCAATTTATTAAGGTGAATTAAATAACTGTCAGTATTGTCGTATATTGGAAAAGCTAGCCCAATCCTGGAAAAATAAAGTTTTCAGATTTCTCGGGTCGTTACGAAATGAAGTTCGGGTAGTCATGTAGACTCGAAAGACTGTAGGGCAAAATATGGCCATTTGTAGGCACTCATGTTGATGCACAACTACTAGGTGAATGACATAGGCACGTGTGACACGTTTGACAAGTGCCATGATGCACATAGTAGACACACATGGACACTCTAGACACACTTGGCATGCCTGACACAGAGCACACTATTGACACAGCACACACAATTGACACTGTGTTGACACACATTTGACATAATTGACACACAGGTGTGCACTAGACACGATTGACATGAGAGACACAACACAGACACGATGGACACGACAGACACAACACAGACACGATTGACACGAGAGACACAACATAGACACGATGGACACGACAGACACAACACAGACACGATTGACACGAGAGACACAACACAGACACGATGGACACGACAGACACAACAGAGACACGATTGACACGACAGACACAAATGACAATGATTACCAAGTGTGCATATTGCTATTCAGGTGTCAACTCTGTCAAAAGCTAGCACGGTCGCGACACCACCTGCTACCGCGCAATACCGCACGTTCTAGTCGCTGCGTGCGTGTGAAGCAAGCCACTCGAGGGAGTGCAAGTGCGACTGTGTAAACATTTGACAGGTGTCCTAGATGCCCTGACCCTACAGGCACCACTGCGCCGTGCAGACTCAATGGAGTCAATGGCTTCATGAATTGCACACTGGCCCTGGCTGGATACATGTAGGTACGGCAGGGGTGTCAGCAGATGCGCACATACTTACTGTCACATACTATCGACTGAGAAAGTCAAGCAGTGTGTAGTGTGTAGTGTGCAGTGTTTAGGTGCAAGTACATGCCTCAACTTTTGAGATTTGTGTCACATACCGTAGCACGTCGACACGTTGATACAATTGACACAGTTTGTACACATGACACACGATACACAACAGGCACAACAGACGCAGTGCACAACAGCCTGAGACACAACAGACACACACGACACAATGATGACCATTTGCGTAGAACAATAAGCAGGTGTCGATTCTGTCGAGAGCTGCAACGGTCGCAAAGGACACTGGCATGTTTTGTGTCTATAGAAACCAGCGATTCGTTTCGGTGTCGGGACAGTGCCTGCAAGCGCTTTACGCTTACGTGTCGTGCACTTGAGTCAAAGACACTACTGACAGCACCAGCATGCAATATAATCGACAGTTTCAATTGACATAAGGCTGCACACCGTTGCAACAGACGCGAGGCTGTAACCGCTTCGCGTTCATTGGACACCAAGTGTCCTGCACAAGAACGCTCAGGCACTCCATTCGACTCAATCGCTGGTCGTCTTTTGGGCGACGTGATCGGTCCCACCCTGATTGTAATGCATTGCTTCCTTGACTGAGCTTTCGGCCACTTGAATACTGCTGAGCAATGCAGACAGCTAAACGGTAACCGCTTCTAGGCGACCTTGGCGAAATCCGGGACGCCCCTGGAGTTTCGCCAGGGGCTCTGCTGAGCACTGGCACATTGCAATTTCTAGACTTTTCCTGCTGCAAACGAAGCAAAAGCGCCATCAGTGGCAAGTATCGCAAGGGCTGTGAAACTGACAAGCGCCACAGCTGGAGAGGGCCGGGAGGTTGCCAGGCAGCGAGAGATCAGGTAAGGCAATGGCCTCGTAGGTGTAGGGGATTGGCGTAAGTGCAGCCAGACGTCACGGAAACTTTGAGTCTGGCAAAGCCATTGCGCCCGCGCTTTCAGGGCCATCAGCCTGAGAAAGGTTCGCCGCATCTGCTGCCTCCCGCTCACTTCCGAGGTAAGTCGGCCAGGCAAAGCGATGAAATTGGCGAAAGCTGACTGCAGCGTTCGCTAGTGACCCGTGCATGGCAAGTTGCAGGAGATCTCAGGGAAATTGCAGGTCCTTGTGGCAGCGGAGGCGAAAGCGCGCGCGTAGAGTAGGCAGAGGAAGCAGCTTAAACATGGCGCCCTGACGCTGCAGTCGCCCTGACGCTGCAGTACAAACAGGTATCTGCAGCTGCTGCGCATCCTCATCTGCATCTCAATTGCCTTCTGACTCAGAGGACCTGCCCATTGTATGCGCAACATGGCCGCGACTTTGCCAACCACTATTGTCGTGACTGGAGAGGCAACCGTTCTAAGGTCCAATAGTTGGCAATGTCATTTGATCGCCTAACGAATTGCGTTTCTCAATCTCTTCCCTCATGCAGATTACATCGAGCACGTCCTAACATGTCCGACGTCACCGCCGCCGATGGCGCCGTGGAGCCGGAGGTGAGTATCTCATCGCGAGCTCACAAGTCCGCTGGAATGTCATTGTGTGTCCACTCTGACATATACGCTGACAGGCGGGTGCGCTGCTGTCTTCTGTTCACAGTTCAGAGAGCTTGCAAACGGTTCCGTGTACCAGCTCTTACCGGAGCCAACTGTGAAAACGCTGGACCTGGTGTTCTTCCACGGTCTTTAGTTAGGAGAGTACAAAGATGCCTACAAGACCACCTGGCAGGCATCGGGTGGAACCGGCATGCTGACCTTCATGGCGTCGGATTTTCCCACCGCTCGCATTCTGACTGTGTCTTACGACTCTTCTGCAACCGGGTACATCACCTACGAGAACCTTGGCAAGAAACTCTGCCGGGAACTGGTCGAGATGGCACAAGTTGGCGATGCCCGGTCGTGTTCGTAGGTCATAGCCTCGGTGGACTCGTGATGAAGCAGGTGTTCATCATGGTCAATACCTGGCGCAATGAGAGTGGCCGGAAGGACGACTACCAGAAACTCTTCGACAACATGCGCGGCATGGTGTGGTACGGCACTCCGCATACCGGGGCCCCGTTGGCGGATGTCACGTGGTACTTCAGAGCGATGGCATCCCCAGTTGCGCGCCTGCTTGCGCCTTTCAACGAGCGTCTGGCGGACATCAACAGCGACTTCGACTCTGCGTTGCCCACGAACGTCAAACGTCTCAGCTTCTATGAGCTGCGGCGCATGCGCAAGGTACGTGTTTGGCACACCTGCAGACTTGAGTGCACCCTACATGCGCTGTAGAGTCACTTGTCGATGTTGCGCTGCACACTACGTGATGGCAATTGGTCCATGTACGTGATGGCAATGGGTCCAATGACTTGAACTTTATTATGCCTGTTGCCCGCTTGTGGCAGTGGTGTTTCTCCAGAATCGTGGTCCCCCAGGCCACTGCGCAGGGCGGTGGGGGTAAGCATTTCTCCCTGGAAAATGACCACGTCGACATCTGCAAGCCTACTCGCAAGCAAGGAGACCAGCGCTACCAGTTTCTCCGGGACTTCGTGCAGGAGATAGCAACAGCTGACCGTCAGGTGCGAGCCCAAGAAGTGAATCTGATGTGATTGCATTACACAGGTTAATTTCTAGCGGCGGCCCTACAAAGCTCACAGTCATTCAATTGATGTGAAGGCGTGCGATCTTGAGTGCTGGCCCTTGAACGCTGAACTGCAGCATATCAATAAGACACGATTGTATAACAGCAACATTGACTCAAGGAGTCTTCTCGTGCACTGTGCGTGTGGTGCCTTGATTGAGCGCGATGCCTGTTGCACTGCGCCTCTGATGCTGCTGACGCTTTTGGCATCCAATCCTGGAATGTCTGCGTTGTGGTGACGTTTTGCAGCCGCCCATTGAGGTTTGCCACCTCTACAAAGAAGGTGATCCCATCCCAGGCCACGCTGACCTACTAATGCGCCCGGAGCTGCAGTATGAGTGTTCAGAAGCCCCCGGGTTTCTCATCATACATGGTGAAGGTGAGAGTGGACAGGTCATGTCTGCAATTGCAAACGCGGTTTCCAACTGAACTGACACGGATCGCATGCGCGTACCACTTCGATGCAGGTGGAATGGGCAAGTCCACGCTGGCAAACGCTATGTACAACAAGCTGTCAGTCCATTTCCCTGGACGGAGTAGAGCTAGAGTGGAAGCAAATCCAGACATGGAGCAGTCTGCCATCCGTGAAGTGCTGCTCAAGGAGGAGGTCCAGCTCTGGGGGGAAAGCAAATCTCCCAGGCAGCAGAAGACAGAGCTCAACAAGTGGTTGGAGGGCGCGCCTGCTAAGCTCGTGGTCCTCGACAACATCTGGAAGCAGTCACAGCTTGATGGCCTATTCACGCACAGTGTGACTGCGGGCAGCCTTATTACAATCACTTCACGTCAAGAGGATATTCAGATTGGGCTACCGCATCAAGCGCAGCTTTTCCCGATGCCAGAATTGAACCGGGATGATGCGACTGCCATGTTCCGTCATTGCGCCAACACGCCCGCGCCGCCATACCCTGTAAGTGAACACGTCTGTTGTCGTCCAATAGCACATGATTGCCACTATGTATACTTCATGAATATCATTCAAGCTACTGTCAGCATAGCAACCCTACGAGGCCTAAGATGACGCAGACGCTGACGTTGCACTCCCATCATTGCGGGACCAGGTTTACCCAGGTGTTCCTTTGGAATTTTAACATTGCAGAACCGAATTCACACAAATGTACATTTGCGATCCATCATTGCAGGACCTTGAGAAGGATATCGTCAAGGCGTGTGCCGGCATGCCATTGGCCCTGGAGGTGGCTGCAAGTCGCCTGCGTTTCAGGCGTGCCCTCCAAGATTGGCAGGTATGGTGGGCAATCACTACATCGATTGAGGAGCTTGGTAGCGCTTTGAACACCGCGAAATCATGCAATGCAACTTTGAAAGTGCACATGATGTACTCTGTGCCAAGATGTCTGGCCGCCATTGCGCTTCAAAACGGAGGTGGACTTTAAAAGTATCTTTGTTACCAGCTGAGCATGAAATGATCCCCTTGCCCCCTTTGCCACCTTTGTGACCTTACCAGGACACCCTTGCTGCGTTGCAAACTGGACACACGCCGGGTCAACGGCTGCAGGACATGATTGAGCAGTCAGTGGCTGACCTTTCGCACAAGGATGGCACCCTCACCCTCATGTACAACATGTTCCTGGATGCAGCCACCGTGATGTATGGCTGTAGCCAGCAGCAAGCAGAGCAAGTTTGGCCTGCAATGTACTCAGAGCCAGATCATGTGGTGCGGCTCGGCTTCCTGGAGCTCAAGCAGCGGTCACTGGTCAAGACAGATGACAAGGCAAATCTGCGGGTACACGACGTCATAAAAGCTCTGGCGGGGCGCAAGGCTGCGAGCGACGGTGCTCGGTTGTGGCAGCCCCATCAGGTCAGTTGTGTTCGATTACTCGTGCGGCACTGGTGAATCAGATCCTGTTGTTGAGTGTGCGTTGAAGTGGACCTTACATCGTGTTGATTCTCCGCAATTTTTGCATTTTGATTCATCTACATCAGCGACTTCATTAGCGAAACACCTGTCCCAGAGCCTGGGTACTGATCATGATTGTGGTGTTAACGTCTGCTGATCAAAAATCATAACATTACGATGGCCATTACGGCATCCATCTTGCATATTTGCTTTTGTTAATGTTGAAATTGCAGGACCCTAACACCCAAGTGCGAGCAATCGCGGCCCAAGGCTGGCGACAGGTAGGCCCCATGCCGGGCCTCCAGGTCATGCTGCTGGAATCGGTCAGAGTGCCCGAATACATCACGGATGTCCTGCTTCACATGCGAGCAGTTGGGGCCCTGCCTGCCGGGCTTCTGTGGCTGAGGCTACCACACAGCTGCCGTTCGCTGGACGCGCTGGACCATCCCGCGCTTTCAAAGCTCAGGATTCTGGACTGCTCAGGGTAAGAGGTGGTCACAAATGCCTCTCTGCCGTCTTCATTTCGTGTTCCATGGTATTGCTTGCTGATACATACCTCACTTTGTCTGCAGGTGCCGGGAGCTCGAGAGCGTGCCCAAGTCGATAGGCCAGCTCACCGGCCTCACATACCTTGTTTTTAGTAGGTGCAAGGCGCTCCAGAGCGTCCCAGAGTCGATAGGCCAGCTTACCGGCCTCACAAGCCTTAGTTTTTATAAGTGCAAGGCGCTCCAGAGCGTGCCCGAGTCTATCGGCCTGCTCACCGGCCTCACAGCCCTTGATTTCACTGAGTGCGAGGCGCTCCAGAGCGTCCCTGAGTCCATCGGCCAGCTCACCGGCCTCAGAAGCCTTGATTTCACTAGGTGCTATGAGCTCCAGGGCGTGCCTGAGTCCATTGGCCAGCTCACCGGCCTCACGAGCCTTGATTTCACTGGGTGCTTTGAGCTCCAGGGCGTGCCTGAGTCGATCGGCCAGCTCACCAGCCTCACAAACCTTAATTTCGATGGGTGCAGTGCGCTCAGGAGCGTCCCAGAGTCTATCGGCCAGCTCGCCGGCCTCACACGCCTTAGTTTCGAACGGTGCAATACGCTCAAGAGAGTGCCCGAGTCGATTGGCCTGCTCACCGGCCTCACACGCCTTAGTTTCGAACGGTGCAATACGCTCAAGAGAGTGCCCGAGTCGATTGGCCTGCTCACCGGCCTCACAAGGCTTGATTTCTATGGGTGCAGTGCGCTCACAAGGGTGCCAGAGTCCATAGGCCAGCTCGCCGGCCTCACAAGCCTCAATTTCTTCAGATGCGAGGCTCTCCAGAGTGTCCCTGAGTCTATAGGCCAGCTCACCGGCGTCACATTCCTTGATTTGAGGGGATGCAAAGATGGCGTTGTGCAAGCAGCAGTTGACGCACTGACGCTAAAGTCCCCTTGCACTCTCGTCAAGGAGTCTGATCTGCACGATGCAGATGCTATCAGGCTATGTCTGTCGAGAATGTCGACAAAGTCGACAACATCGAAAAATTCACGTCATGCAGCCATCAACGCGTCTCCTCCCTGGTGGTCTGTAAGGCTATCCCTGTCGGAGTTGCAGGGTCGCGCAGCCATTACAGTTGTGTTGTCACAGGATCAGCGTGCATTGGTACCGTTGTGATAGAATTACGATGTAAGTCTTTGATAGGGACGGCCACTTTTGTGTGTTGTTGTTCACTGTTGCCATTCGCAATCACTTGATGCTGATGAGGCTGTTGGAGCTTTGAGGCTGTTGACATGCTGTTGCAGGACCTTTGGTGCTGTGAATTGCAGGTGCTAGTTGCTGCTGTTGATGCTTGTGTCCCGAGTTTAATCATGTCTGCGTGCGATCTGTTGCACACGATTGCCTGCCTGCATTGCCTTGAAACACTTGCGTGAGGTGCTGGCATCGTGCGTCCGTGAAGCATAAGGTTGCATTGTTAATTTGTCAGTGAGTTTGTGTTTGTGAGCACTTGATGCAGGTGAGTCTTTTGATGCCTTGTGCGTGATGCATGCACATGGGAACATTGCCATGTTTGACAAAGCGGTCACCGTTGACAATATTGACACTGCGCACAGAGACAAAGACATTATTGCTAAAATGGACACCGATGACACAAATGACACGGTGCACATAACCGACACAAGCTTGACACTCTTGACATATAGACACATTTGACACAGCGTAGAGGCAAAGACACGCTTGCCACAAGCTTGACACACTGGATGCAATGAAATCATTTGACACTAGTTGACACTATAGATACCCTTGACGCAAGAGAAGCAATTGTGTCCATGGTGTATATTGCTGTTCACGTGTCAACAGTGTCAACAGTTGCATTGGTCGCGCTATGGAGCCCGCAGGTGCAACAGGCTCGATGGCAAGCTCTATGCCTGCACTTGACACAGTTGACAACATAGACACCGTTGACAACATGGCCCTTGGCAAGAGCTTGCTGCCATAAATCGCGAAGCGATTTGCGCCATTGACACGCTTTGACTCAATTGACACAAAGTGACACTAGATCCAAATGTGTCCATGGTGTATATTGCCATGCTTGTGTCAACAGTGTCAACAGCTGCAATGGTCGCGCTACTGCAGTGCCTGCACTTGCTGTCAAGGTCTGCCGAGCTGCTGATATGAGCGTTTGTCATAACGGCGGCAAAACGAACAGTGTGCGGACACGCTTGACACAGTCAGTTCTGTGTTGACACACTGGACACAATAGACACAATGCGCACACGCGCACACAATTGACACAATGTGCACAGTTGACACAAAGCACACAGCGCACACAATTGACACAATGCACACAATTGACACAAGAGACACATGAGGCACAAATGACACAATGACTCAGCAGACACAATATTCACATATGACACAATTGTGACCAGATGTGTATATTGTTGAGCAAGTGTCAATTCTGTCTAGAGCTACAAAGGTCGCACGAGCGCCTGCACTTGCCGCCGATTTGACAGCAAACACTCTGTCGTACTACAAGTTGTAGTGCACAGTGGACTAGACAGGCTTTTGCACTGCAGACCTTGTAGGCCAAGCTGGCAGACAACTACAGGAAATGCTAGCACTACGAGCTTTGTTATTGCCGTGCGTGCCATTCATTGATATATGCCATTGCACAGAACTGCTAGAAGGGGTGTCTGCCTGACCTACTGAGGAATCGGCTAGTCAACTGATTGCACAAGGCCCGTGTGACTCTGCTGGGTCAGCAGCAGGCAAGGACGGCTCTACGTCAGCCTGTCGCTGAACCTGATCATCTATGCACCGGATTAATCTTTGCGCTAGTATTTTTCCACATTCTCCAGAAAATGCTAGGAGTAGAGCAAGTGTGAAGGGATCGCACCCTCCCCCGCGGAGTCTCGATACCAGGTACAAAATGCTTTTGTCCATAATCGCGTAGTCGCGCATCGTTCTGCCGTCCTCCATCTGCTTTCCCAAAAGTATGATGCGTTGTTGGTCAGGCGGTATGTCTTCTAGCTCTTGGACCTGCTCTTTCAGCTGACCAATTGTCGTGTCGCTGGACACCTGCAGTTCAAGAAACTTGCTCCTCCCCAAGAGTATTATGAGGAATACGTTAAACAACCGCCCCTCATCCTCCTCCTCCAGCATCGCTCTTGGGCACTCTGGTGAATATCGGGGAGCCGCAAAACGAGCACGGGCATGAAAGAGTGTTATGCATTTGTGAGCGGTCAACCAATGAGGTGGGTGAGATTTCACTACATGTGTAATCGGAGACACGATAGCAGAGAGAGCCATGTGTGCGCATCAATGACGTGGCGATAATATAGCTGCCAATTACAGCAAAGAAACACTCACCTGCACAATTCTTTTCCAAGTCTTGTGGGTCAAGGCTCGCTTTTGTCCTGCTGGCTATGATTGCTGCAATACATACGGGAGCCGCAAAACGAGCACGGGCATGATAGAGTGACATGAGTTTGCTAGCTGTCAAGCAACAAGTTGGCTGAGATTTGACTGCATGTGCCATTGATGAAGGGTAGCAGAGAGAGTCATCGTGTGCGCGAATAACGTGACGATGAAATAGCTGCCAGTTACAGAAACGCAACTCTCACCTGCACATTCCTTTTCCAAATCTTGCATGACATGGCTCGCTTCCCTGCTGGCTCTGGCTCTAATTGCTGCAGTAACAACGTTGGATATAGGAGAGCCGCACAATGAGCATGGACGTGACAGTGCTATGAATTTGTGAGCTGTCGACCAGTAAGGTGGATGAGACATGACTTGTGTGTAGTAACACCGAAACTCATGTGACCGCATCAATGACGTGACGATGATGGAGTGATGGTGGAGTTGCCAGTGACAGCAAAGCAGCGCTCACCGGCACGATGGTTTTCCACATCTTGTGGGACAAGGCCAAGCTCATCTGCGGTCTGGTTGATCGCTTTGATGAGCCTCATACACTTGTCGGCAGTGTCAACATCGCGCGCCGACCTGGCGACGAGTTGTTCTTGGTTGTTCATCAAGGCCTCGAGCCCTCCGGTGATTGCAGCCACATATTCTTGTTCGGACGTACCGTCAGCTAGTGGCTGGACGTCAACCTCGCAATGTTTCAGCAGGTCCTGCACGCCCATGACCGAGGATTTAGTGTCGTGAGGGTAAAGGGGGGAGAGTGCAATGTGCGCTGGGATCATCTACGATCAGAAGCAGGCGATGAAACAGGTAAGACAACGAGAAGCACCACGAGTACCTAAACTAGAAAGCGCGGAGGCAACGGCAGACTTACGTTGATAAGTCCGGACGCCTCAGCGACTGCGTGCTGCCTGAAAGGGTCATCCATCTTAATTGTCCTGGAGCACCAGGGCTGTGCGGGATTGTAAATGCAGATGAAACCAAAACAAGAGTTGGGCGGTGTTCGAAACGCGGCTCAGGTCATCCTATTGGGCCGTGTGGAATCGCCGCTGTTTTAGACCTGTGGCTTGAAACGCCGATCAGATCATGTAAAGCGGAATTCGTACCAGAGATTGCCAGGACTTGGGGTTTTGGCCACCAGTACCAATACCAGTACCGCCTCCTGCAGTCAATACAAAACCAGTACCAGTACTACTGGCGGAGAACAGCTGTCAGTACCAGCACCGATATCAAGTTGGTTCACCGTTGGTACCAGTACTACCGGGACGTTGACAGCTTACAATCGATACCAGTACCGATACCAGTACCAGTATCCATGCACAACCGACCGCTGGCAGCGTGCAAACTCGCATAGGTTGAACAGCGGCAGCATACTTTGATGTTCATGATATGGGCGAGACTTTTGATTTTGATGAGATCAATATGAGTGAGGCCCAGCCTCTCCTCACCAAACCTGAAATGGCTACTACAGAAACAGCTGCAAATTCGTCCATAGCCGATCTAGTCCCACGTAGTTATCAGCTCGCAGCCGTGGACACCATCATGAGAGCCTTCTCCAACACAGTGAGCAACACGAACTCTGTCGTTGGCCTGCCTCCGGGTACGGGGAAAACCTTTATTTTGTGCCTGGCCATGCGTGAACTGTTCAAACGAGGTGTGCGCTACACCATCATCGCATGCCCCGACAGGTCCTCTACCAAACAGATGTATGAAACCGTCACTTCTTTCTTCGGTGAAGCTGTCACTTCAACCATGTTAGCATGGACGGCAACAGAGGTTTCACGTTTGAGCTACAGTCGCCAGCAATTGCACACATAGCAGCAATGGTGGCAATTCGATACACTTGCAAGCCATGTGTCGCCTTTGGCGACGCGACCGGAGGTCGCACACACGTTTGCATCCCTTGACTGCATAGCATCTATCCGTGACTTTGATGCAACAGAGTCCATGCTGGCCATGCGCGGACCACCAACACGTATGCAATGGAAGCAAGAGATGACTTGGCGTGAAATGACGGGTTTAGTCAAGCATGGCGAGCGTGCATCAGCATGCGCGCATGTGCCGGGTCACACAATGGCTAGTATTGGTGCACTTGCCTCCAGTGCAAGCATGCGCATCAAGGAATCAATGTTTGACGCTAATTCAATGATGTGATCGTCACAAGGCAGGCCATAGCACACATAGCATCAACAGTAGCAATCAGATACACTTGCAAGCCACACGCACATTTGCATCCCTTACTGCATTGCATCTATCCCGTGACATTGATGCAACAGAGTCCATGGTGGCCATGTGTGGACCAGCGAGGGAAATGCAAGGGAGTCAGTTGATGACATGGCATGATGTGACGGGATGAGTCAAAAAGCACAGTCAGCAGGCATCACAAGTAGCACATCATGCCATCGGGAAAACTGACATCCAAATTCTGGACCTGTTCTGGCGCTTATCTGGGCCAGGCCCTAGAATGTGCGCAGAATGTAGGACAGGATCACAATTCTGCCGCAGTCCTGCCCTGGAGCCCACAATGCAGCAGCAGAAAGTTGCGATTTTCAGGTTTCTGCCCCGCGCCGCAGATTCTGGGCAGAATGCCGAACCATGAATTCTGTGGAGGTGCACTTTCTGGCCTAATCCTGTGCCTCAGCCCAGGACAGCCGCAGAGTTTGCCCAGAAACATCGTTCTGCCCTTGCCGCAGAGTCCATCTGCTCGTGATGATGCTCAGATGTGCAAACGACAGTTGGTAGCCTCGGCACGTGCAGATCACCACACGCCTGCAACACACACACACTAGCGAGCTGTGAGCTGGTGGCGACACTATTGAAGCAGCACTGAAGCACGGCAGCTTAGGCAGCAGCTAGCCCAAGCGCTCTGTGGCGTGCCATCACCACACCAGTTTGCAGTTGGATGTGGCTGCAACAGCAACGTGACCCGGTATGCGCGGGCGAGGAAGGAGGTGTCTGGTAGGAGAAACGTCTGTTGGCAGCAGGAGTACATTTCAGGTCAGTCAATCGGATTTGCGAAGTGCGTGTCTAGTGGAACGCTGCACATCTTCAATCACGGAAGCAACGGCACCAAAGTTCATGAAAGTGCGCGAGCACTCTCGCTATCAACCACTTGACACGTCGTAATCCAATCACGTCATTTATTGAGATGATATCATAAACCACCTAACCTGATGCCCATGTTTTTAAGCAGTACAGTGAAACGGCAAGCAAGGTGCTGTTTATTACAAGGTCATGGCATTTATTCAAGCATTCCTTCCGAGTCTTGTGTAGGTGCAGTCTGCCTAGGGGCAAATTTACTGTCACAGCAGCACTTTCAGCCACTTTACTCCTGGTGCGGGCTTGTTACATGCGCACCATTGGCGTTCAGCAAGCAATGGCTTCTGAAGCTGTCTCGTGACCAAGCGCTATGTTTGCTGGCAAGCATGCTGTTGCTTTGAAGCCACTGCACCATCAGCATGGCAAAATCCGCTCAGGCTTCCAAGAGTGGATGTGTGTGTTTATTGTGCATACATTGAAGCATTATTGTGCCACAGCAGCCGTATTCACAGCTATTGAAATGGCTTGAAGTTGAAAGCTTTGATATGGCATTAAATGCCCTCACTCACTTTCTGGCTACGTTATGCTGCATGACACTGCCGCCATTGCAGCAGCGTTGACGACCACTTGCACAACGTGGAAAGCACATGCGTTGCTCATCACGCGGAAGGCTGCAGGTGAAGTACACATAAGCACTGACCCTCCAAGCTCTTGTGCATGCCTCCGTCCCCCTTCAGGATTACACCATTTATCTGTCACAGCATGTGAATTTCATATGGTGCTCAAGAACCTGTCCATCACCGCGTGCAACTGTGCTCACCAGCTCGCAATAATTGACTTCAAAAGTTTACATTTGTTACCTTTAGGTGCTTATGCTTAAATCTGCCTTGGCATGTGTAGAGCCTTGAAATGGCACAAGTGCATCGCTGGCGCAGCTGGCTGTCAGCCTCCACTAGAGTGATCAAAGCTCTACGTCAAAGGTGCCTGCAAGAACATTTGCCACCGGTCATAGTCTATAACTTATATGCTAGGGCTCCATTCATTCCGTTATACGTAGTATGCGAATGCAGCGCGCTGCATGTCACAACACACGATCAATGTGCACAGTCCCAGCCGGTGGCGTGCAACTCACGGGCACAATGTACTACGAAGTACTTGCAATTCACCTTCCGCCAGAGTGCAAGATAAAGAACGCCATCATTTGGCATTGCCAGAGCCGCTGCGCGTTAAAGTACGTGACCGCATCGCAGTGGCCGCCGCCACTTTCGAGCCGCACATCAGCACGGAAAGTACCAGAAAGGCCATGTGAGTGGCTGTTGCCATGCCGCATACACATCATGATGCACAGTGCCTATCTAAAATTGCCACGTGCTTTCCCTCGCCACCTGGCGGCCATTGTGTGGCGGGCATAGTTTACAGAAACTTCCCCATCGTAGGGTTAGGGTTAGGGCTAAAGGCTGCCGCCGCGCCACGTATCATCACCGTGATCCCGTTCATCAACGTGTGCTCTTCCTTGCCCATGTGCACAGCACCGTAGCGCAACCATGCGCTGCAGCGCGTGATGATATTGATCAGCAGACAATTCATCTGTCAACCGCTCAGCCCCATCATTGGCATGCGTGCAGGCACATACCCCCTCTGAGAGGCCGCCGCCACGCCGCAGCATTTGCGTAGCGGGCATGCAGGTGCCGAGCATCTACATGGACGACCCAGAGTCTGCGTTCTCCGCGCGCAACCCCTTCTACTCGACGACTGGTGAGCGCTGTCGCACTGTGCTTCAAGTACTTTGTTTACATCACATGTAGATCATGTACGCGTACGCACTTTCAACGACAAGGAGATATTTATGCAGCTGTGCATGTACATGGGCGACTTGGAGTGCGCATCCTCCGTGCGCACCCGTTTATTCGACCACTATTTAGCGCTGCTATTGTCCGCTCTCATCAACGACACCACCACCACTTGCCGCTTTTAAACCTTGTCCGCTCTCATCAACGACACCACCACCACTTGCCGCTTTTGAACCTCGTGAACAACACGTGCACCACCGTTAGTACACGTTGATCATGTATATGCACATGTATCCCGAGGTATGCAACTGCAGTAACGTATACACTATACAGCTGGGCATATACATGGACGATCCGCAGTTTGCGTACTCCGCGCGCAATTCATTCTACGCGACCACTGGTGATCGCTGCTGCAATGTACTGGAAGCAGTCTTTTCACACCACCACATATCAATTATGTACAAGTACCTTACTTCCAAAAACAGGAGGTACATACAGCCGTGCATGTCCCTGCGCAACCCCCCTTCTACTTCACCACTGGTGAGGGCTGCCACGCTCCACTCTCATGAACGTCAACCACAACATCTTAATGCCGCCACTTGTCGCAAACACCACACGCACCACCTCATGATCATCACACACATTCACGGCAATTACATCCGTATCAACGTAGAGAAACTTTGGAAGTATCTATATACCCAGACATATCGCGCGTTTGGCGACGCAGGCTGCTGCGCGTGTGGGCGGCAGCGAGCGGGTGGTGCGTCGGCGGCGGAGTGTGGTGCGCCGACACATGTTGTCACCCTGTCTGCCGCGCACGCGCATGAGTTGGCGGAGCGTAATTTGGCGTACGTGCGCTGCGCGCACATTGGCGATCGGGCTGTGCGCCCGGTGTTGTCAGTGCTGGCGGCGGCGCGCTTACTGATTGTAGCATTTGCATGGTTGATGGTGTCGTCGTATGCATTTGCACACAAGCCACATGGGGCCGCCCATAATGTATATATACCCAGACATATAAGTGGACCTGGACTCCTGTTCTCCGTGCGCAACCGGCGTGCAGCCGCTGTGTGCGACCACCGGTGAGGATTGTGCTACATTAATCACTTCCATCATCATTGCGCCTGTCTCGTCCTTTACGCACTCGACAGTGCTTGGCCACTTGTTTGCCTCGCTGCAATTGGATCTCCTGAGCGACACGTGCACTACCATCATGATACACTAAACGTGCATCTACATTTCAAAGCTGTTCATGCATATGCATGTATGCTGCGGTATTCAAACCCGATTGTCACAAACAAACTTGCAGGGAAGTTCAACATGGATTCAACTCTGATGTTCTTACTGACACGCGTGACAAGGCGGCGTCTTCTGCCGCCTCTTTACCCCGTATAGCACCGCTTCTTCAGGCCATGTTCGCAGCTCCCACAGGATTGGCCGCACACACCCGCACCCTCTGACTTTGTCTTCCAGCAAACACCTCCTCTGCTTTGCTCACTCCGCTGCATCCACTGCCCCCCTCCACTTTCCAGGCCGCTTTGGCATGTCTGCGGAGGTGGCGGCCGCAGCCGTGCCGTAGCTGACGTGCCTGCCTGCCGACGCTGTGCCCATGAAGGCTCTGGTGCATGGTGAGGAGGAGCAGGAGAGCGTGGGCTGGTATGTATCATGGCTGCGGCGGCAGCCGGAGGGGGGTGATGGAGAGGGGTAGCGGGGGGAGAAGTGAGGGGAGGAGGGAGCTGGTCACCGTGGCGCAGCGAAGGTGCGCTGAACTGGCTACAGTGCATTGACAGTACAGTGTTGTACTGCAGTAAATTGAAGTTAACAGATATCTCAATGTTGTACCTTGACATTACACTTGTGCACTGCAGTATGTTGAAGTCAACAGGTATCTCGTTGATTCTGTATGCTGCCTGCGCAGCAGAGCGTGGCGGGCCCGCATTGCTCTACATCATGATGTGGCAAAGTTGCTATTGAAATCATGTTGTTTCCAGAAGTGTGTCAGTGCTGGTGCACCTCAGTATCTGCTTGATGTGGAAAGCGGGGGAGTCGACAAAGTACTCAATGCTGGTACACTTTAGTACATCAAGTGAATGGGTGTCTGATGGCAATCTGATGGTAACCGCCTACATTATGTATTTTATTCTGAAAATGTAGAGTCGCAGGAAGCAGTGCCCTGTGCATTCATTATCAGGCCATCGCGCATCAGCTCAACGTAGCCACCAACCTGTCAGGAAGCTCTGAGGCACAGGTCGCACTCCGCGTTGCATTGGCGTGTCTTGAGCGGACTTGAGCCTTAATTGATGTAAGGTTGATGCGACTTCATGAACGGAGAAGCGCAGGTATGTTGACAGCATCTTTGTCATCTTCTACTGTATACCCAAAGTGTATCTGACGTGGCAGTGCAATCACATACACTACTTCAAGTATTCGTATTGCAAGTCTAGCTTAGAGTCATCTAAAATATGAATCATGCAGTTGGCCTGCCAACAAAAATGTATGAAATGTTTACAGCCGTAGTAGTAGGGGCATGTCGTTCACTAATTGGTTGTTTGTGATCGGTGATGGCACTGCCATCACTTCGCTGTAAAGCATGCAATGCAGATCAATCTACACACCATGTGCGCGTATGTCTTCGTGATGTACCTGAAGCATGTACTTGAGATTTTCTGTGCTGCAGTGCCTTACTTGTGGATACATTCATCAAGAATTTGTAAGTCTCAAACTGGTCACGCTGACATTCCCCAAGTACATGTAAGTTTGGTCTCGCCGGCATTAAAGGACAACAAGATTCTGAAGTACTCTTAGACCACAAGTGAACATATCAAAGTGTGTTAAAGCAACAAAACAGGGTTTATGCAAAACCTGCATTCTGTCAGGCACATTCATCGTCAAGTTCAAGTTGTTTCTGTGCAGTAGCTGCGCTATAGTACATTGCAACCTTCAGATCACGCAGAGGCAGCCCTGTCAAGCAGTCACGTTCGAGCTAGCATGATGCCACGGCAGTTGCTGTCACATCTGATGAAAATCATTCGCTGGTTCACGTGCTTCTGCAGGCATTCAGCAACTGAGCAAGTGGGACTGGCGCGCACATCAAGCTTGTCACCAGCCTCATCAGAGCAACAGCGCGCAGTGGATGCAGCTTGAGCTTGCCTGCGGAGCTTGATGTCCACATCAGCGCAGGTGCACTGGCAGATGTAGAGGTGGTGCGTTGTAAGACACTCATGACTGTGACGACAGGGAATACGAGTAACAACAGTGGTGGGACGGAGCTGCGGTGACTTCTATTTGTGGCGTTGCTCCAGTTATCGCGCAAAGCTGATCTTGGTTATACGGTAGCATATAGCATAGTGAGCAGCCATCATGGCACTGCCTCAGCCCGCAGCGGGCACATGATCGTGTACAGAGACTGACATAGTTGACATAGTTCAGTGTAGTGAGGGCAGCTGCGCTAGGTACAAGCACGCTGGCGCCGCTCCCACCTTCAGGAGGCTTAACATATATACAAGTACTACCACTACAGCAATTGCAGTGACATGAGCTTTTACCGTCAGCTTGGCTTCAACTTGCTGCTGTTTGTCTGGCACACTGCATGCATGGTCTGGCACACTGCAATTTGTGTTCATCGTGTTGCGTGTATTGTGTGAGTATGCACATGGTGCCACAGCAGAGGTTTTCTGGCAGCATTCTGGTCAAGGTTCTGGGGCAGCTCTGGGCAGAAAGCAATGTCTGCCCTCGTTCTGGGCAGGTTCAGACCCAGAAAACCGCCCAGAATCAAAGCAGAACGGCGTTCTGCGCTAGGCGTGGGCAGAACGCAGGGCAGAAGTGGCCCAGAATATGGCAAATTTTTAGCAGTGTGGGTTTTGGGGGAAAAAAACAAAAAAAAGGGGGAAAAAAAGAGAGAAGAAAGAGAAATTTTCAGCGTGCTTGCAGCGCGCCTCGCCGCCCAGCGCAGCACGATTTATGCCTGTTTCTTTTCTCGTGCCTTTTGCTGCGTGCCCACTGGCTCACTGATGACTGATCTGGCGCCACAGCAGCAGCCAGAAGCGCACAGCAACACGAACAATGCACAGGCCAAGCATGCACGTTAGACTAAACTGCAGTTTATTGCAGTTTAATAAGAACAACCAATGTCAAATTGAATGCAGAATGGCTAATGTGAATTTGATGTTGATCATTGATATTGCACTTCACAATGTTCGCAGTCATGCATTGACATGGCATAAAGACAAAGAGAAGGCCTTCTTGCCCTTTTTTAAAGTTATAGTCCTTTTAAAGTAAATTGCATGATGGCACAGGTGCTGAGCATCAGTACACAAGCTTACACTGCAGCAACAGCTGCTGAAGCTTGCCGCTTTGCTGCTCGTTCTGCTGCTTTCCGCTGGCGGTCCTGCTCGCGCTTCTCTGCTAGTTTAGCTTGAGTGTCAGGTGAGTTGGACTCCCGCATGCGCGTCATTCTACGCTGCTTTGCTAGCCGCCACTTGGCGCGATCCGCCTCGCGCTGCCTGTCAGCGACGGCAGCGCTGATGGCCGGTGACGAGCTAGACTGCTCGCATAGCTGCATCTGCACTGGCGCACTATTGCGACAAGTGATGAAAGTGGCAGGTCGCGGAATAACGCAAGGCTGTGGCACAGGTTCTATGCGGCGAGCCATAGTGCTGGTGCCCGCCATTGGTGGCACTAACACAACTGGCTCATCATATAAGCTGCGCAGCAATTGCGGGTATTGCGTGTGCAGCACTTGGTGTGCTGCTGCATCCTTCACGACTTTACGGGAGAAGTTTACAGCAGATGTCTCTGGCAACAATATGCCATTTGACATGGCATTTGCAGCCAGCACTCCAGCCTCATGGAAAAACACATCTGAACCGAGGCTGCTGCTCAGCACTCGTTGCACGTCCGCAGTGGACCGTGGCGCACTTAGGTGTGGTACGCCAAGCTGCTGCCTCATCCATTGTATGCTAGAAGACCTGGCATTGGGCACAGCACTATTGGTTCCTGCTACGTCTGCAACGACATTGCCAGAGCTAGTGCTAGCGGTGTCTCGCTGCTGCTTATGCTGTCGCTGCTGCAACTGTATCTGCTGGCGCTGGTGCTCCAGCACAAAGTGCATTCCATGCCGAACAACCACAGGCTGCTGCTGAGTGCGCTGATGACCTCGCAAGACTTGGTGCCCGTCCCCGTAGAGGGTTTTAACGACGTCAAATATGACATCGTACAACTCCAGGTCATAGTGCTTGACCCATGCAGGCAGTGCCCCTGCCCGCAGCAGTGCCTTCACACACCACCTGAAATCGAACGTGTTGGTCACGCTTTCAAGCCACCTAGGACCTGATGCTACTGCACCCGCGACGAGTGCCTGCACGAAATGAACAAGGCAAACACATGGCGACAATGACAAAAGTCAGTGACCAACGAGAGCAACACACTAGAGCAGCAGCAACAGCAGCAGCAGCAGTGCAGAGCAAGGTCACGACTTCAACTTCAACGTCAAAACCAGAGACGAAATGAGACTCGTATGACATAATACAAAGCACGCTCACTGGATGCCGCACAGATATTGCATGAGTGCGGTATTGCATCAACGGCAGCAATGTCAAGTTGAGCTTGCAATTTCTTCAAGTAAGTGTCGTTGGCAGCACATATAAAATCCAATCTTCAATCAGGCGCTAGCTGCCCGAAAACATGTTTGCGACAGAGGCGCTTTACAATTGAGAGGCATGGACATAAGCACGAGTCAACACTGAAGCTGCCTACCTGTCGCAGGTGCAGATGGTACCCCTCCAGAGGTGATGTTGACCGAAGGCTCCTGTACACCACAAGCCCTGTCTGCAGCGTCCGCACCCTCGCATACATGTCCATGTGTGGAGGGTCAGACAGCAGTCCCTGCTTGATGTAGCCCATTGAGTTGTCGAATATCTTCGCATGTTTGGAAGTGAAGAAGGGTCGCTGCGTGGGTGCTGCTGGGTCGTTCAACATGCTGAAGAAGGTGTACACTGCCTGCACCCTGTGGTACAGCACTGTGGGCGGCGGTATGGTGTACCTGTCATGTGGCGAGAGGATGGTGGAGCGTTAAAATGCATTCGGCGTTACGTCGACTGAACTTGGTCACACTGCAGATACCAGACAGGCTTTAACGAACACATCCAGGGGATCCATAGCGGAATGAAGCACAGTACATCAGCATCATGGGCCATTGATTCATGGCTGAACTGAAGGCTCCCATGCAGTTCATTCCCAGAGGAATAGCATCCAGTGGCACCAACGGCTTGACACCAGCTATGCCTCACAATGCAATCTTACTTAGTCGCATATACTGCTGGTGCCTACTACATCAGCGTACAACTTTTGTGCATCTTGACTAATGTGCTGACCTGCAGTAACGGCGCCAGTACGCCCGCGGCACGCGCTTCAGTCGCTCATCTGTCATGGTCGGGTCAAGCGTGCGCAGGTGTGCTGCGACGCGCTCACGTTCGCCTGGCAGCAGTTGAAAAAGCGCCTCACTCATGGATGTGCAGAAGTACTTGAAGAGTGAAGACTCCTTTGAGTGTGCCATCAAAAAGAAGTTTGCCATCCTGTGCAGCAAGCAGGGCACATGGTCATGATGAGTACATCGCAGCTGATGTATCACACTGCAACAATGCCAGCAACCTGAACTGCATGTTGTTCTTTGGCCAGCCAGTGACTGCAAGTATGGGGGGCAATGCACATCGATATCGCATCAACTGGTATGCATGCCTGTGCTCTGTGTGCGTAATCCTAAAGACACAGCTGCTTGCATCCTGGCCGACTAAACTTCCACGCCTGACATACATATGGTGTGCATATGCTCAACGCATAGGGCATACTATCAGTAATGCTGTGAGCATGGCATTTGAAGAGTTCAACGCAAAGGCTGACCGACAGGGATCCAGCTCCAGAGTGTGAGTGACCGACTAAAGATATTCAGCAAAGTGCTTGAGCATATGCAATGAATACAGTACAAAACATGATGCAAATACTTGCCAGTGGTATGGGTCATATTTGACACGTGTTGTGCTCCAATTTGCTGAGCACACAATGGCGGGCTCCTCGCATGGAGCGGATGGGTCTGCGGCAGCACACATACTACAAAAGAGTGTTTTGCATCAATGCTCAGCATATATGATCAGAAGCAGCGATAGCAACAGTGGCAGCAGCAAAGGATGTAGTGCACAACATGCAAGCTCCAATGTACCAAGAAGAAGCAGTGCCAAGCCAACTACTAAATATCAAGTGTGTGCACGCCTGATGCTGGAAGCAGCAGCGCCGCAGCAGCACAGTAGCAGTAGAAGCAGCATTGTGGATTAATTACCTTTTGAAGGTGGACCTATGACCAGCTGCCGACTCTCTCCTTCGCCTTCGCTAGCATGCGTGAGCCCAAGGCGGCCTGCAAGGTTGTGAAGCGCTGCGCGATCAGCGTTCGACAACGCAGAGGGTAAGCGCAAAGGAGTGCGGCTGCCTCCAGCAGCATACTCGCGCACAACCGTTTCTGCCCTTGCAAGCAGCACCAAGCAGACCTCCACCGGCATGACCGCTGCCATCTCCTCCGCCACAAGCACCTGCTCCAGCTCCTCAGCACCCTCTGCATGCATGTCCCTGTCCGGCGCCTCCAACCCAACTAGCTCTGCCACCTGCTCCCTTGACATAAGCTCCTCACTCCCCTCGCCATCAGCGCCAACAGCATCTGGGTCCAGACCACTGCCCCAAGCACCTGCAGTGCTACCTGCGCCGCTGCCGCTCTCGTTTGCGCCGCTGCTCGCTGCTGCCCCGGCCGCCTCGCCGCTGTGTCCTGCGCCAGCGCCGCTCATGCCGCCGCTGCTAGCTGCCGCAGCTGCGCCGCTGCCGCTCCGTAGTGTATTGCTGGCATCGCTTGCCAGTTCGCTGCTGCCCACCTCCGTCTGCAGCAGCAGCTCCTTTATGCCGCGCGCGTCTCGCCGCGGGTTGTCGGAGTAGACAAGATGGAATGGTGGCTGGCCGTTGTCATGGGCAGAACGCAGCAGCGCGTTGCAGGCCAAGCGCAGTGCGCCATCACGAAATCCAGTGGTCTCCGTGTTGATTGAGAGCATGGGGCAGTTGAGATTGGAGGAGAAGACGGTGCACCTAGCATTGCCCAACTTCACAGCGTGCACGTTGTTGCCCTTGAAGGCCTTCAGATGGTGGTCAACCTGCAACACGGTGCCGCTGATGTGTTGCTGGCGCCACGCGAACTGGAAGTCCTGCTTGCTGTCAGCCAGGTCCATAAACCACCTGTTGCATATACATTTTGTGTACATGGTCAATATTGGCAGCTTTCAGCAGGCTACAGTTGTGTGTATATGTAGAGTCCTTACAAACTATGAAGTCTGTTACAATGTAAGGGGTACAAGTATAATATGGCTGTGGCAATATATCAACTCTGATGTCAGCACAAGTAGCTGCTGGCTCATCACTGTTGCCTTGTGCTACCTTTTGATGTGGTTCATGGGTCACTGTCCTAGACGCCCTGTCAAGGTCTGGAGTCATAGAGAGTCATAGATTGAAGCAGGAGTGTCACCCATTGCCTGCTACATCACTCAGACGCCCATAAACAACAGGGGATAGTCCTGGTCTGCAACACCGAGTCTACCAAAGAGTGCGCAGGTGCATGAAGATCTACAATCGCAGAGTTGCGACAGTTTCGCTTTTTACTTCGAAAATGAAGGTTAACATTAGGTGCTGCTGCTGCTGCTGTTGCCGTGGTAGCGCATTGCACATGCGAGACACACAAGAACTTTGAGTGCTGCAGCAGCAAAGCTATGTGCTGTGTTACGGCACGCTGCTGCCGGCGTAAGTACACTTGCCAATGTGATAGTGTGAGTAGTAGCGTGCACAGCAATTGCGCGTATGCCACAGTATTGTATACATGCAAGTGCAGCAGCTTGATGCAGCTCAATAGATTCCAATGAAACCAATGTCTCCGTTTCAAAATACCAATTCAGTATCAAACAAGATCTTCTGCTCTAGCGTGTACTGACGTGCTGCGTGCCAAGGTAGATGTATGAGCATGCAAAGCCGATACCTGCGAATGAGCCCATGCCCGGGAGACACAAGCCTATACTCCTCCTCCGTCAGCAGCGCCGGCGCACTGTCCTGCTGCGGCGTGGATGCTACTGCAGCCGCTGGCCCTCGCGCTGTTGCCCATGCCTCCGCCATAGTGCGTTGGCCATGTGGCGCACTGCTCCGAGAGACTCCGTCTGTGCGGCTCCATACCTGCAAGTCAAGCAGCGCAAATGCAATGCAGCAGAGACATCATGAGAAGAGAATGTGTACCAGTCCATCACAGCATGCAGTTTATGTGCACCTATGATACACAGATAGCTATGCTATACAGGAGTCCCTTGTCATGTGACAGTAGCAGCTACCTGATGACTGTAGTAGGCCAGCCTAGTTCTGTCGAACTCAAGTGCTTTGAGCTCCGCCAGCATGCTGGCAATCATTGTGGGGTTGCTAGTGCCAGCAGCACTGCACATGCTCTCCAGCAGCCGCCCCAGCTCATGCGTCATGGCAGTGTTGTGCGTGCAGACCACCACCAGCATCTCAACGGCCACCCATGGATAGCGCGCAAGATACCACCGGGTCACCGCAGGGTCGTAGGAGCGGAAGTTGTACGGATGCGCTGTTTCGGCAGCACGTGAAGCAGCGGCCCGCGCCTCCGCTGTAGTGGCGTCTGCAATGGCTTCGCTCTCAGCATCATCTCGCTCCTGCTTGCATGATCTGCACCTGTGCTTGGTTCCCATAAGGTACTCATCGCGTGCAATGCCGCATACGCGCCGAGCATTGCGTGGGTGCACCCATCCATGTGACTCCACCTTGCCCTGCTCCACTGCGCTCCACCCATGCTTCGGACATGGCGGGTGAGGCGGGATGCCGCGTTTGCGGTAGAACACGTGCGGTGCCCAGAAGTGCGTTGGGACCCTGCAAAAGGTGGCGATGGAGCCGATGGCGCCTCCGCTGATAGCTGCTGCTGGGCGAGCTGTGAACGAGGTCCACGACGCCAGTCCATTATGCTTGGCTGATACCAGTTGGCGTGTAATGAAGGACTGCTGATGGGGGCTGATTGAATAGTACCGCGTGCCCGCAACAGCAGGGTCATTGTCGGCAGCAGTATCGTCGTCATCGCTGTTGCCTTGATCACAGTCACCGGCATCACTGGTGCGGCTGCCGCTGCTGACTGTTGCGACAAGAGGGATGCGACCAGCTGCTGCCTGTGCCGCTGCCGGTGGTGCTGATGCTGGAGCAACAGCGCCTACTGCTGCTGCAGCAACTGGCACAGTGACACCTGCCTTCGCAGTTGTTTTTTTGGGCCTGCAGCAAGCACAAAGAGTTATTTTGTTGAGCTGCTATGGACTGTGCAGCCTGCATTCGACAGCATCACTTCTAATTGGTAATTGGTTGCATGTATGTACGCGGTGCGCATTGCTTGGTGCAAAAGCCTGTCAGCTTTGATATGAGACGCACCTACCAGCTGGGGGAGGCTGAGAAAAGGCCAGCCTACCCTGAATCACAGTGGACGCCCGTGCAGCGTCCAGAGCAGCAGCCTCCGACATCTTCGGTGGTCGCTGGGCCTCATCCGGGAACACTCCGCTCTGCAACAGCTTCAGCTTAGCATCCAGCGCGTCTACTCGCCTTTTCAGCTCTGTAGGATACCGCCCCTTTCTTGTGTGTGACTGCTTGGCCTCCCGTAGCTGGGCCTCTGTCTCCTTCATTTGGCGCTGCAGCTCTTGCTGCCGCTTGGCAGCAGCCAACAACAGCTCGGTCGCACTAGGCTGCTGCTTTGGAGCTGGTGCATCATGAGCCGCAGGCGTATGAGATCCTGCTGCCGCTGCAGTGGCGCTAGCAGCAACGCCAGCGCCATCAACGCCAGCAACAGCAGCAGCAGCAGCATCAGCAGCAGGACCTGCAGAGGCGCTTACGGTGGTGCCTGTACCCACAATAGCCTTGCTGAGCGTCTAGGAGCCGTAGCAATTCATCGTCCGTTATACCCCCATCTACGTCGTCGCTGCAGAGCATTACGCCACTGTCGTGAAGGCGGAGGGCTGTATAACTGCCACCCAAAATTTGGTCAAATTTTGTGTCCTTCCCCCCCTGTCCTTCCTTTTTTTTCCCCACTCCACTAATCACTGCCTCTCCCCGATTCTCTATTTTCGAACTAGAAATCGATTTCTAGAAAACCGCGAGTCTTGACTCGACCGTTCATCTTGCTTTCTTCTAGAAATCGTCTCTATTTCTGTTTGTAGAGTAGGCGAGCACTCTTTTTTGTAACCAAACACTCTGGAGCTTCTCTAGAAACAACGCGTCGGGCGTGACTCTAGAAAAGCCTCGTGCGCGTGACACGAGCGCAATCTGGTGCCGTGTAAGCTAGGGGAGGTTGTAGTACTGTCGGCAGGGCTATCCAGTACGGCTGACGCGAGGTTGGCGTGTGCAGTGAGTGACCACGGTGTGCATTCAGCCGCTCCTTGATACCGTGACTCACGCGTTTGGGCCAACGCAGGCCTGCACCGTGTTTTTTGCGCGCGAGATGCAGCAAGCGATTGTCAGCTTTATTTTGGAACGTCATGCTGTCTTGTGCGCCGTGACTCCCATCCCGCTCGCACACGGCTGCACGCTATCAGCCTGAAGGTTCGCGAAAAGAGAACACACACGAAGCAGCCGCCTGATAGTACCAGTCGAGTGCGCACACGATCGACCTAGCCATACTCGCGTTGTCCTCTGACCGATAAGCAGATAGGACACACGCGTCTAGTCTGCGCAGCAGCGACCTCTGTTCATTCAAGCGATTTCGCGTGAACCCCACATACTACTAGTTGTTGCTACATGGCTTCTCTTCATCCTCACGCATCATGTGTTGCCTGGCAGAATCAGTACTACTCACGCCTGCACGCGCCTGACGCTTTCTTACCCGCCACTACGTCGCGCGTGGTAGTGGAGCTCGCTGAGGCCTCTTCAGATGTGTTTCTAACTCTTGCGCAATTTTCAGCAAAGACTCGCCGAAAACTCGGACTTTTCTAGTCGCGCGAGTTTCTAATTTTTGCTCTAGAGTATCCGGGTCCCGGGAGAAGCAGTGTTTCACCTGCGGGGGGCAAAATGATCAGGCGACACATCAGGCGACACGAAATTTGAGCAAAATTTGGGTGAAGTTTGGTGGCAGTTGTTGTAGTTGAGACACGGTTGTGCGAGGCATGCTTTGCAGCGACGACGATATAGATGGGGGCATAACCGACGAGCAGCTGCTGCAGCTGCCTGATGCATCGCATGACTCCACTGTCGACGCTAGTCTGGGCGGTTGCAGCGCTGTGATCGCCACTTTGGTAGGCCACGCTGTCGGTGCTGAAACTGGCGCCTCGGCTGGCGCACGACATGCAGTTTCTGGGGCAGCAGTACCGCCTTGCAATGCGCCAGCTTCGCAGCAGCAACATACTGCACAGCAACTTATGTTGGAAGCTGCCAGACGGCAGCAGGAGCTGCAGCGTCGCATCAAGCAGACACAGGCGCAGCTGCAGGAAGCCAAGGAGGAAAACAAACGGCGGGGACGGTATCCGAAGGAAAAGGCTGCGAAAGTAAACGCGCTGGATGCGGAGCTAAAGTTGCTGCGCAGCGGAGTGCTGCCGGAGGAGGCGCAGCCACCGCCTAAGGTGTCAGAGGCTGCTGCTCTGGAAGCTGCCCGCGCCTCCGCTGTTGTTCAAGGCAGGCTGGCTTATCCCCAGCTCCCTCCAGCCGGCAGGTATGCTTTTTGTTTTCTTAATAGGTGCCTTGTTTGCCGCTTGAGATGTACATTGGCAGTGTATGTGCTCTGGTGTTTACTTCAAGTTGGTGCTATGGCTCTTTTCAGCTGAACAAAATGTAATGTGTGATTGTTGCAGGCCTCGAAAGCCAGTCGCAGCGACCGCCACCGCAGACACTGCGCCGGCGGTAACGCCACCAGCAGCAGCGTGCGCAAGCACTGGTGCAGTACACTGTGACCCTGATGCGAGCGATGACGATGACGATAGCTCTGGAAATGACGCCGCCGTGGCGGGCAAGCGGTACTATTCAATCAGCACCCACCAGGAACTCTTCATCACGCGGAAACTAGCAGCAGCCAAGCACAGCAGACTTCGAGTTGCTGTTTTTTTGTATTTGTGTGGAGTGCAGTAGCACGCCTGTACACAATGTCATGCTATTGCTGTGGCATAAATATAATTATGCATGTGGGCTATTGGTAAGCATTCATGCAAAGTGTGCCATGAGCTGCATTGCCTTTGGCTGCCATGTTCAATTCTTTATGCGGGCTATTGGTAAGCATTCATGCAAAGTGTGCCATGAGCTGCATCGCCATTGGCTGCCATGTACTTGAAGTTGAATTTGCGCTTTGAGTGTGTGTTAATTACTCTGCTCAATGTCCTTTGCACGCAAATCATATATGCAGGCGATTGTGGCAGGTGCAGCTGCAGCAAGTCCAAGGTGGCTCGAAAGTGTGATGAACACCTTTGACTTCAGGTGGTGCGTCAAGGCACTACTACGTGCAGGGCTACTGCCCGCTTGGGTCAGGCACTACGACCTGGAGCTGTACGACATCATCTTCGATGTTGCCAAAGCCCTCTACGGGGATAAACACCACGTGCTGCCGGATCACCAGCGCACTCAGCAGCAGCCTGTGATCGTGAGACATGGCATGCACTTCGCACTGGAGCACCAACGCCAGCAGATTCAGTTGCAGCGGCAGCAGCAGCAACGTGAGCCTGCCAGCATTGCAACTGGCCATACCGCTGGAGTAGACGAACCAGCGGGCGCCAGTACTGCGCCAGGTGACATGTCTTGTGGGGTGCGATGGGTTACTCAGCAGCTGGGTGTACCACATCTCAGCGCACCACGATCTACTGGTGAGGTGCAACAAATTATCAGTGGCGGCCTTGGTCCAGAAGTGTTCTTCCACAACCCTGCAGCGCTGGCTTCACATGCTATGTCAGCTGGCATACTGATGCCAGAGACATCTGCTGCCAACTTCTCGCGAAGTGTGGTACGTGATGCAGCAGCATGGCAAGTGCTGCACACGCAGTACCAAAAGTTGCAGCGCAGACTGCGTGACGAGCCCATTGCAGTCGTGCCGCCCATGATGGGCAACACCACTCCGCTGCCCCGGGCCAGCACGGAGGGAGCCCATATTTGTGCCCCGCGGGCACAAATAGTTATTTGTGCCCGGGGGCTCGAACCCCCACCAAGTGCACACTTGAAGTGCATTTGGGCAGCAGTTGTTGTGTTGCAGCAACAGCGTTAGTAGCGCCGGCATGGAGAGCATGGACTCTGAGAGCGGCCTGCCCGCAACAGGGCAGCAGCAACAGCAGCAGCAGCAGGTGAGAGGGGAGGCCGGTTTTTTGTTCAGATAAGCTCTTGAGAAAAGTGTGCGTGCAATGAGTTGCCGCCGCTGCCTTCTGCTGCCCGCTGTGTCTGCTGCCGCTGTTGCTGTGGCCTGTGCCTGCTGTTGCTGGTTAGGCGATGTTCTCGTGGTGGTGCATCCCCTCCTGTGTTGTGCACCGCCAATTTCAAAGCAGTTCTCGAAAGTGATACTGGCAGTTGGTCCCTTTGATGTGTACAATAGTCCCGCGGCCCCGCGGCTGCTGTTGCTGACTTTGCTGATCAAGCTGCGTTTTCCATGGCAGTGTATTGCTCCCTGCGTGTCAGCTGTAAATGTCAGTGGCTGTCGTGGCAGTTGGTCCCAGCAGGTGGTGTTGATGCTGCTGCTGCTGCTGCTGCTGCTGCTGCTGCTGCTGCTGCTGCTGCTGCTGCTGCTGCTGCTGCTGCTGCTGCTGCTGCTGGACATGCTGGTGCTGATTTCTCAACTGATTGTGATATTCCCCTATCTTTCGTGTCACAGGCGTTCACTGAGCTTCTAGGCAAACGCTTTGCTACTGCTCAAGAAGCGTTGAGCGCTGTCGAACCACTGGCTGCCGGTGCTGGCTTCGTCGCCCAGATGAGAAACAAGCACCCAGGCGACTTCGATATCTTCTGCAGCCGTGCAGGCAAACCCACTCCCAAGTTGTCAGATGCCCTCCCCGGTATACGAGCCCGCAAAGCCAAGCCTTGCATCAAGTGCGATTGTAAATGGCGCTTGAAAGTAGTGGTGGAGGCAGCAGCTGTAGAGAACACACAGCATGCCAACAGTGGGCCGGAGTGGCGTATTGCCCTACCCATCAGCAACCCCCCAGCTTCGTTCAGCAAGGGCCACAACCATGGCCCGGCCGTGTCTGCAAAGTTACATCGACCTGCCAACGTTGGGCGCATCATCACCAAAGCAGAGCTCACAGAGGACATAATCGCCAACGTGAAACTCTTGTGCCGCGCACCAAACATGCGTGGCCGGACGCTGCACCAGGCTGTAATTAGTCTCTACTTCAACAACGACTCCATGGCAGTCTTCGAGCCTGCTGCCCGCAACCTCCTCAACAACACAGCAGCTAAGGTCTCAGATGCGCTCGCCTTCGCCAAAGGCGACTGCCAAGAGCTCATCAAAGAGCTCAACGAGGTGGTGAAAGCAGGGGGGTACGCGGAGTACGAGATGACGTATGACTGCTCATTCAAACGCGCTTTTTGGGCGACGAAAGACCAAGTGGAGGGTGCGAAGGAGTTTGGGTTGGACGTCATCCAACAGGTAAGGCATAGATGGGACATAGACATGCAACCTCATGCCCCCCTGATGCCTTTGCAGGCATGCTTCCTTGTGCTGCACTGATGTACACATCATGAAGGCAACTACACACACAATTTTAGCAGCAACAGAAGTGCACATGCTGCACATCAGATGGTGCTTAGATGTTGCACTCCGCAAAATGAAGAGGCATGACATCACCACAGATCCAGATGTCAGTCTTGCGCGCTCAGAGCATCATTTCATGTGGCACTCGGTGCATGCCAGCGCGTCCTCGCACGAGGCTTCCACTTGTTTTTATTTTGTGTACTTAAGATCCATCTCACACAACAATGCAGAATCCATAGTAATGTGCCAAAGTGTCACATGCACCAGGAACCCAAATGATTACCGATGTGTGCGGTATGGTGCATGTACAATGATATGCGGCAGCATATTTGCGCAACCATTTGCATGTACTCTGATTCCATATAGCATGACAGTTACTTGGCCCGACCAGACCACTGCAAATTGCCTTTGCCCCAGAAACTGCATCATGACAAGCATATCATATGCGGCATGCTTGTTATGCCAATTGTCATGTCATGTACATCATGAGCTGACCATGCTGTATGCGCTCGCCGTATGCAGGATTGCACTTTCGGGACCAACAAATACTTGCTGCCGCTCAGCATCATCATCGGGGTGAATGGCAACGGCAAGTGAGTGTCAATTTCAAACCATGCAAGTTGCCAGCACGGGCACTCAACTTGAACCGTACCTCATTATGCAGTCTCTTCACATGGAACGCGCGTCGTCATTTTGTCAGGCTGTTTCAATGACCACTGACATGCTGACATGCTGCTCCTCCTGCCACTGGTTTCTTGGCTGCCTGCTTCCAGGACGCGGTTGTTTTGCCAGGCAGTACTGGCCTCTGAGGGCACAGAGACTTTCACCTGGTTCTTCATGCACTACGTGAGCATGGTTGGTGGTCACCATCCCAGCGTGTGCTTCACGGACAGGTAGACAAGTTCTGAGGCAGCATGAGACGTGCAACCTTTCACTCCAGCAATTGTCCTGAGTTGTGGCTTGCACGCATGAAAACGTACAAGGAGTGCATATGGCTTCTCACGCAAGCAAGCAAGCTTCTTTGTACCATTGCAACCACAGGGTTGTTGCTGAGCGCTCGCTAGCGAATTATGCAAATGTATACATGTCATCTCGTATATGCTTATGGCGCTATGCGCTGCATTTCTACATGGTTGCAGGGACTATGCGGCAGAGGCAGCCATGACATTGGCTTGGCCTGGCACTGTCCACCTCATTTGTGAGTGGCATTTCATCAAGAACGCAAAGGAGAAGCTGAAGGGGAAGCTCGGGGATGCATGGAAGGCAAGTTCGGGCCGCCTGCATCACTATTGTCAACATCCCTGTGCAAGTGGCATCACCAATTACTATCATTGCAGCTTATGAGGCAGCAATCAAGCAACCTGCCAACGATACATTGATATCGGAATGCAAGTATAGTGGAAATGCCGCCACTGCTGGATGCCACTTGCACTGCAGCTAGCAATGTCACCCGCAAAGCGCTGAACAGGCGCCTTTTGACATGACGTGTTCGGGTCTCCTTAGCCCATGACCAGGAGCAGGAAGCAAGTCCTCCTTTGCGTCATCATATGGACATGAAGCGCAGCTATGTGTTCAATGCCATTTTCTTGCGGTGGTCAATCATTTTTGCGCTTTGCTATGATATCTCTGGCCATGAGTATGCTTAGCATGGAATGCTGAAACCGCAAGCTTGTGTGTCACTGACAGTGTCATGAGCTCACGTACTTGTTTATGTTTGATATACATGTATGCTGTAACTTAAAACTCCTGGCATGCAGAGCAGTGCCAGCAGCTGTGCACAATACCTGTTGCTGTGGTGCAGTTGTTTGCGGCAAGAGAAACCTGCTTGTATTTCATCATGTGCAACACTGTGGGCTGCTGTATACCCGCTCATGCAGGGGAACATCTCTTGTTGTGTGCATGCAGTTTGAGCGCATCTACTGCATGGGCTAACATACCGGTGCAAAACTTGCATGACGTGCCGGACAACTGTGTTGCAGCTGAAACACAGGCTGCTTGCATACCATAATCAAACTGATATCCCCATGTGGCGATTGACAACACAGGTGCATACTTTTGGTTATGTTCTCGGCCGCATGCGGGGCATGCTCATTCGGTGTGTGTGAAGTCTTTTCTGCTTGCATCCAGTACAGATAGGGTGTAGAAGCATCACGCACAAGCGCTGCCTGCAGCGGCTCTTGCGGTCGTGTGGTGCGCCATACTTCCTCAACGAGGACATCACGTCCTCTGATCACGAGGGCGACCGCATCGATACGGTGGTCCTTCCTGGCGTCCTACACATGTGTGGCGACCCTGACTTTGAGCGCAAAGGCGTGGCGCTTGACAACTGCGTGTGTGCACCTACTGCCGCCAAGTACTGCGAGCGTGGGGCGGCCGCAACGGTCAATGGATTTGCGGCGCGCTCGGCGGAGGCGTACAAACGCGCGCGGTACGTGGCGCACTTCGACGCCGGACGGTGGGTGGTGGTGCCCTTTGTTCAAGAGTCCTTCGGGCGCTTGGGTGGCGCCGCACGCGCGTTCATCGCACGTTTGGCAACGCATGCCGCTGCGCGTGCGGGCGGCAGCGAGCGTGTGGTGCGTCGGCGACGGAGCGTGGTGCGCCGGCACATTGTTGTCGCCCTGTCTGCTGCGCTCGCGCGCGAGCTGGCAGAGCGTATTCTCGCGTACGTGCGCTGCGCGCAGATGGGCGGTCGGGCGGTGCGCCCGGTGTCGTCGCTACTGGCGGCGGCGCGCTGAGTGACTGTAGCATATGCAGAGTTGATGATGTTGTTGCACGATTTGCGCACAAGCCACATGGGGCCGCCCATAATTAATAAGACAAAGTCAGTATTCATCGCTTGCATCTTCTTGGCACTGTTGCTGCTTGTTGATGCATTGTGCGCTGTGCCGGGTGGGCAAAGCAAACATCGTGGGGTGCCGACACATGCGGTTCACTACGATCCGCTCCCGGCCACCATCAACATTCCGATAGCAGCATGCAACAATCGCAAAGCTGATGCGCTAGCTACGGTAGCCAACTTTCGTCTCTGCCTTCTCGAGCCTCTGCCTTCTCGAGATCACGATTGATGATGGGGCTTCACCGTTATTCCAGGTATCAGGAAGGAGACAAAACTGCCGTCTCGCCCAGGTGAAGCCGTTCCGACAGCACCGCACCGTGTCGCAGCATGCTGTACATATTCTGCGCTCATTCCGAACTTGGTACAGACCCCCTGGAACGTGTCCCCTCGCTGTGTGATGTACTTGTATCCTCTGTCAGTCATGGTGCTGATCGTGTGCGTGTGCAATTGCCTTGAAAAAAGCGACACTTCGTAACCCGCGTGGCCCGGCCACACTGCACGCGCGGTGCAGTAACAGCTCTGCGCGAGCGGCACGACAGTATGCGGGGGGAACGTTTGAAAATGTGGCTTGCATTTCAAAGCAGAGCTCAACCGGTATATGATGCTACGCAATATAATATATGTAGTTTACAAAAATCTAGTGAGGGTCGTACCTGGCGGATTTTGGGTTAGCCGCTGTGAAAAGTTTTTCTGGCAGTGCCGGATTCAAAAACACAAACTGTTAAAGTTCAAAGTAAACTTCAAATTATACTAGTTTCTAGATATACTACTAGTAGTACACCCTTTAGGGTGAGTAGCCATGTAGGAAAGGCTTTAACCTCCAATACCCATCACTCACCCTACCGGTACATGATGCTGAGCAATATTTATGTAGTTTACGAAAATCTAGCGAGGGTCGTACCTGGCGGATTTTGGGTCAGCCGCTGTGAAAAGTGTTTCTTGAATGGCGGATTCATATCACAAACTGTTAAAGTTCAAAGTAAACTTCAAATTATACTATTTTCAAGATATACACCCTTTAGGGTGAGTAGCCATGTAGGAAGCCATGTAGGAGAGGCTTGAACCTCCAATACCCATCACTCACCCTACCGGTACATGATGCTACGCAATATTTATGTAGTTTACGAAAATCTAGCGAGGGTCATACCTGGCGGATTTTGGGTCAGCCGCTGTGAAAAGTATTTCTTGAGTGGCGGATTCATATCACAAACTGTTAAAGTTCAAAGTAAACTTCAAATTATACAATTTTCAAGATATACACCCTTTAGGGTGAGTAGCCATGTAGGAAGCCATGTAGGAGAGGCTTGAACCTCCAATACCCATCACTCACCCTACCGGTATATGATGCTGAGCAATATTTATGTAGTTTACGAAAATCTAGCGAGGGTCGTACCTGGCGGATTTTGGGTCAGCCGCTGTGAAAAGTATTTCTGGCAGTGCCGGATTCAACATCACAAACTGTTCAAGCTCAAAGTATGTGACAACCATGGTGTGTGCGGCAGTAGCAGACGAGTTGAAAGAACTGAATGCATCCCTTTTCAATCGAAACACTACGTTTATGCCGAGTGTGAGCTCTCTCGAGTATTTGGGACGAATAGTAGCCACTGTCAAATATCTGATGTCTCCCGCCTTTGCCACGTTCATATGCTGAAGCGCAGACTTGCGTTCATTGAAGTTTTCAGACACCAGAGCATCAAAGCAAGTTCTGGTCTCTACATCTAGCATGGAAGACAGTATTGCAAGTGGTCTCTTGGCAGGGCACGACACTGGTTTATCATTGGTTCGACTCTTGTATACTTCCTTACCGTATGAGGGGTGCACATGAACCTTTGAACCACCTATCGCATAGATCCGCGAGCCCTGCTGGTGAGGTTTCTGTATGGATTTTTTCATGTCTTGAAACAGGTATATCGGTAATTTGGAGCTTGCCTTGCAGAGTGAAGTCACTGTTGTCAGCGTCTATTATGTGCTGTGACCCTCTTTTGTTCAGTGATGCGGCGCACAGAGAAGCAAACACGGAGGCGGTATTGTTTTTACGCACTTTCATTAGCTGCTATGGCGTGCCGGTGGTTTTGAAAGCGGTGCGTTCAGACCAGCACTTGCACATGCGTAGGCCCATCGGTATGCGATGTATGGAGTCACTGTACATTTTGTATGCAGCAGTGACCGTCTGGCATGCCTCTATTGATCCCCCCTTATCCGGATGCATGTGCAGCATAAGTTTGTGGTACGCCTTTTTGACGGCCTTCACATCTGACCAATCGCAGCAGCGAGCTCGCAGCACCGCAAACATGCAGCGCTCCCCTCGGTTAGCTGAATGCTGGCAAGTGCCGCCTCTCCACACAGCTTCCTTACGTGCTGTGATCCGCTTGGCACGCTCCTGCTCTGCGCGCGCCAGCTTGATGCGCTGTCGCTCCACGTCCTCCCGCAGAGCACGATCCCGCTCTGCGCGCTCCTTCTCCCGCTCTGCGCGCCCCTGCTCCGCGCGCTCCAGCTTGATGCGCTGCCGCTCCACGTCCTCCCGCAGAGCGCGCACCCGCTCTGCGCGCTCCCGCTCTGCGCGCACCCGCTCTGCGCGCTCCCGCTCTGCGCGCTCCCGCTCTGCGCGCTCCCGCTCTACGCGCTCCTGCTCGGCGCGCTCCTGCTTGGCGCGCTCCTGCTCGGCACGTGCTTGAGAGATACGTTCCCTCTCAGCGCGCTCAGCATGCTCTGTCGACGCGCGCTTTCGCCGCAGTGCTTCTGCTCTCTCCGCAGCGAGGTGCTTGCGATTATGCCCGGCCTCATTCAATGGCTTAGCTCCAGGGAACTTCAAGTCGCACTGAGGGCGAGCAGCGGTACCCTGTCATGAGGTAGAGTGCAACAGGAGAGTAAACATATTGTACAAGATGTAGGGCCTGCAACATTATGTATCACATAATGTAATCTATAATAGGTCCTTCTTGAAGCAAATACATAATCTTGATTGCTGCTTGTCACACTCCTTACTACCGCAACTTGGTGGTGTGAGTATTGTCAATTGCAGCTACCTAGTGTTGTGCGTTGTATGATATAAACCTCACTTGAAGTCACCATACAGGAAGGCAGCATGCATTTCAGGTCATCGTTGATGAAAACACATTATGACACACATAATACAATCCATAATGGGCTGTTTCAAGATACATAATGTTGCAACCCCTAACAAGATGATATGGAGAGTTGAGTTGAGTTTCAACGCCTGAAGAGCACCCTTAACCTAGAGAAAAGTCACTCCAGAAGTTCACAGGCGTTAGTGCAGGAAACAGAAGCCAGGGTTCTGTTTATCATGTCATCCTGTTGCTGCTGCCACTGCGAGACAGATACCCAACGTGAACCTCGAGAACGCCCTCTCCCTCGCTGTGAATGCCCTCTGCTTCGCTGAGAACGCCCTCTGTTTTGCCGGGAGCGCTCTCTTCCTCGCACTGAACTCATGCTTAAACTGCCATATGTGTCAGACCTATCTACTGCAGCATTGCAAGCCAGTAAGTCCACGAGCCACGAGCAGTCATGTGCACATTGAAGTTGTATATTATGTCCTGGACCGCATGGGCTGCGCGCACGATAAATCGGGCTTGCAATAACTAAATCTACGGAGGGGCCGGCGGTTCGGCGCTGGCCGGCGAGGGCCGCGGCACTTGCAACAGTGCGATGCGGCGGTAAGCGCTGACGTCGCCATCAGGGGCAATGACTGCGTTCCAGTTGTCGATCACGACACGTGTGAGCGCGCGCTGTAGCGCGAGGGAGGTGCGGCGGCGCCAGAAGGCAACGCGCTGCGCGAGATTGTAGCTGCCCTGCGAGCTCTGCTCGGCGAGTGCGTGTAGCAGCGCTTGGGTGTCGCGTGACATAGCGCCGAAGTGGTCAAAGGCTGCGGAAAATAGGGTGTGTGTAGTGGGGTCCAGCGCCCCTGAGACTACGTATGTGTCTATCTTTTCCTGCGAAGCCGATTCAAGCACGCGCTGCACATCGCGCGCGCCCCCCTGAGCCTGACGGAGGCGGGAGGGGCATGAGCTGTCACGTATGGTGACGTCTATGCAACAAGCTACTTCAAAGCCGCCGCGCAGTTTAGTGCACCGGCCTGCTGCTACCGCGTCGGCGCTCGGCTGCACTTTAGGGACTGGAAGGTAGATCTGGTTGCTGCCAAAGACGATGTCCATGAACTTGTTGAACCCGTGGCGCGCCGCGTAGCGGCGGAAGGGGGCAAGGGTGTCCCGGTCGAGACCGCGGAGGTGGGCCACCTGCTTGAGCAGCTGAAAGAGCGCGTCTGCGAGCAAGTTGTGTCGCGTGACGTTAAGCCCTTGTGTGCAGCGGCGCAGGTGGGCACCCGAGTCCACTGGTTTATGGCACTTGGGGCACCGCGCCGCAGCGGGGGCGGGGCGCTCCACGCCATTTGAAGTTGTATATTGTCCTGGACCGCATGGGTTGAGCGCACGATAAATCGGGCAATAGCTAATCTACGGAGGGGCCGGCGGTTCGGCGCTGGCCGGCGAGGGCCGCGGCACTTGCAACAGTGCGATGCGGCGGTAAGCGCTGACGTCGACATCAGGGGCAATGACTGCGTTCCAGTTGTCGATCACGACACGTGTGAGCGCGCGCTGTAGCGCGAGGGAGGTGCGGCGGAGCCAGAAGGCAACGCGCTGCGCGAGATTGTAGCTGCCCTGCGAGCTCTGCTCGGCAAGTGCGTGTAGCAGCGCTTGGGTGTCGCGTGACATAGCGCCGAAGTGGTCAAAGGCTGCGGAAAATAGGGTGTGTGTAGTGGGGTCCAGGGCCCCTGAGACTACGTATGTGTCTATCTTTTCCTGCGAAGCCGATTCAAGCACGCGCTGCACATCGCGCGCGCCCCCCTGAGCCTGACGGAGGCGGGAGGGGCATGAGCTGTCACGTATGGTGACGTCTATGCAACAAGCCACTTCAAAGCCGCCGCGCAGTTTAGTGCACCGGCCTGCCGCTACCGCGTCGGCGCTCGGCTGCACTTTAGGGACTGGAAGGCAGATCTGGTTGCTGCCGAAGACGATGTCCATGAGCTTGTTGAACCCGTGGCGTGCCGTGTAGCGGCGGAAGGGGGCAAGGGTGTCCCGGTCGAGACCGCAGAGGTGGGCCACCTGCTTGAGCAGCTGAAAGAGCGCGTCTGCGAGCAAGTTGTGTCGCGTGACGTTAAGCCCTTGTGTGCAGCGGCGCAGGTGGGCACCTGAGTCCACTGGTTTATGGCACTTGGGGCACCGCGCCGCAGCGGAGGCGGGGCGCTCCACGCCCAGGTGGCGCCGCAGCGTCTCGCGGAATTCTGGCGGCGACATGGTCTCCGCTGGGTCAGTGCTCGGCAGTTGCGCCAAGAAACCCATGGCCCCTTTAGAGGCGCCGCTGCGCCACGCCGCGACTGCTTCCAACGCATTTGCTGCTTCAAGCCGGCGCAGCTGCGTGGCGGCGAGCGCTGCGTCTAGCACCCGTGATAGCGCGGCTTGACGCCGCGGCAGCACGGCGGCCGGCGGGGCCTGGGCAGAGCCTGGCTCGCGCGCCGCCGCTGGCGCAGCACGGCGCGCGCCGGCGCGAGTCCGCATGCCCAGCCCCGCAGCTCCGCCTGCCCGTTGCAGCAGATCGCGCAGTGCCCGCCATGCGCCGTCGTCCTGGCGCCAGTCCTGGTACCAGACCGAGGGCAGGAGCAGTGCGAGGGCCGCTGCGGCATCATCGCTGCCGCTGCGCAGCTGCTGCAGGCAGGTAGCTATCTGAGTGAAGGTGAAGCCGTAGCGGGCGTGCTCCAGGACGCGGCTGCGTGCTGCCACTGGAAACGCCGCCAGTGCGGGTCCCATGCACTCGCATTGAAGTTGAAGTACCACACAGAATGTCGCAGCTTTAGGCATTGACCTCGAAATGTCTAACCACGCCAAACGAACCACAACGTCATGCCAACATCAGCAGTTGCAGCGTCACAGGCAACGACCGTGCTATATCAATGACCGCCAGCTGCATGCTGATAATTTGCAGGTGGCACAAACGAACTCAGCATTGCCACAGCGCACCTAAAAAAGTAATGCAAACGGCTCTGCGGTTAGCAGCGTACGGCAACATCACAACACAAGTGAAAGCTGCGCATGAGCTAAGTACATTGAAAAATGTCGCTGCAACGAGCGTCACACTGTACAGGTTTGGCAACTGTCCGTACTCCGCCGGCGGCACACGAAGGCAAAACAATCGCAGCGGCGCCATCCAACACAAACACACTGCGACTAAAACATACGCGTAAACGGTGTGAAGCACGACGGCATGCACCAGCGCCACCACAGGCAGCAATGTGCTCATGACAGCATCTTCAATACAGGCACGCGCAGGCGCTGCCACCGCGGCCGCAGCAGCAGAAACACAGGCAGCGCCACCGCGGCGTATACACAGCACCCATAAATACAGCGGCATCATAAAGCCTCAAGCGAAAGACGCAGACAAATTAGGTACATTGAAAAACGTGGCTGTAAGAGCGTCACAGTGACTGGTAACTCTGCATGCTCCACCGGCGGCAGGCGAAGACAAGCAAACCGCAGCAGCACTCAGTTCACAAAGGCACTGCGAATTGAAACAAGCGCACAATCGTCATTGAGGCACGACAGCATGCGCCAGCAGCGCATGACAGGATCTTCGATGCGGCCACGCAGAAGCGCTGTCACCACAGACCAATACCATCAACAGAGCCAAGGAAAGCAACTCAACCTGCGCAAAACATCGCTAGCTACGGCGCGGGCGGCAGCGCACACACACGGCGTCGCCAGCTACTGCATGCGCCAGCGTCACTACCTGCCACGCTCCTAAGCATCCACAGCGCAAGCGAGCGTGGACGCCGCGCCGCAGCGTGTGCGTGAGAACCGTGCTGAGTTGAGCAACGCAGCGAGACAGCGTCACACACAAACGCCGCTCACTGCGGAGCCGAGACAGCGCGTGCTGCGCAGGCGTTGCCAGGCACGACTGCGGAAAACGCATTGACAATCCGTGTGCAATCCGTGTGCACGCAATGTGCTGAGCACTGCAGTAGGTTCAGCCAAACACAAGCACTGCCAACTGACAGGTCTACAGCTGAGACGGCGCAGTAGCACGCGCAGGCGGTGTCAACTGATAGGCGCGTAGCATCATCAGATCTGATTCAGTAGCTGTGCTGAGCACTGCAGAAAGCGCGTCACAGCTGCGCAGCATTAAAGTATCGAACCGCCGACTTGCCACCAGCAGGCGCCATGCAGCTCGTGCGTGCGCCACCATGCGCTGAATACTGCATAAGGCATGCCACGCTGCGCGGTAGTTTGAGGCGCCGCGACTAAAAACAAGCACGCAAACGCCACCGGGCGCAACACCATGCGCAAACATCTTACAAACATTACCAGCTGTGATGCAGACAGCGACACGCACCAACGCCGCAGCGCGTGCAGTGTCACGGACAGGCCGCTAAGCGAAAGGCGCACAGCTACGACAGACTCACGTAAGCAGAGCCGGCTACCAGGCGCACAGCATCATCATGTTATGCAACTGTAGGTACAAAGCTGGCTTTCAATCAAACAGCATATGCGACGTATGCGCACGCGGCAGCGCCGCGGTGGCGTTATCAGTGTAGCTGTGCAGCAACCCATGCCCTTGCAAAGCGTGTTGAAAACACGTATAGCATCCTGGCGTAGTAGCAGCCATGTCAAGCCACTCAGAATATGTGCACCCCAGACCAGTCTCATCGAACAGAGCCAAGTGACACGATCTCACCTTCAACATCAGCAGGCTCGCCAGACGGGTGCAGATACCGCAGCACAACATTGCTGCAGTCACAAGAATGCTATCAGCCACGATCTATACCCAATCCCACACCTGCGTCGTCCAGTTCACCGGAGCACCGCCAGATACCGAAACCAAGGCAGCCGCCATCGCAGCGCGCCATGCACACAGCCAGACAGCTGCAGCTTCGCCAGCATCCATGATCAGCAGTAGAATCGCCATCCAGCAGCTCTCCCGGCAGCAAACACGCAGCCAGCCAGAGGTACGCAGTTCCTCAGTTGAAAGTAACGCACTTGAAGTTCTCGCGATGGCCTGTAGCTCGAAGCACACGCTCAAAAGCCGCTCCCGCAGGCTGCCCGATCAGAAAATACACTGCGGCAGCATATACTGCTGTAGCATCGCTCAGCCCATCTGTGTGGTGTGCATCGCTAGCAGACGGAACCTCAAAACCTCGTGCGGTGGCAGCAATCTGCCAAAATCGCACTTCGTAGCGAGCGACCGGACGCCGCGGCAGCGACGCGGCGCGAGCCGCGAGATCTGATTTGCAGGGCACAAGCTCCGTCTTGCGCGCCCTTTCAAGTTGCCGAATGCAATTGCACCTCACCAAGCAGCATGTCAGTCCCCAGCTCGCACAGGAAGGCGCCGCGGCCTGCGAGGTTCGACGACAGGGCAGTTGCAAAAGCCGCGCAGCCCACGCCAGCGCCAGCGCCCTCGACCCTGTTCGGCCCGGGGCAGGAAACCGCGCCCCAGGAAATTATTGCAAAAACCTTCAAATTTGAAGACCGGAAATTTCCTTAATCACTCGAGCACGGTAGGGCGGGGGGGGGGCCGGGGCCGGATTTGATCTCGCGGCTCGCGCCGCGTCGCTGCCGCTCCGCGGCGTCCGGTCGCTCGCTACAAGACCTCCCCCGCCGGGGGGGGGCTCGCGACCGCCGAACAAGGTGTAAATCGCATTCAAAGCACGCGCAACGCCCCTCCCCCCTAGATCTCGCGGCTCGAGCCGCGTCGCTGCCGCTCCGCGGCGTCCGGTCGCTCGCTAAATCACTGCATCAATCGGAGCTGCTTGAGACATACTACTACTCTTGTTGCTTGGTCATCCATATACACGCCATTCATGCAATGATATTATCCGACGAGCAACCTCTGTCTGATTCATGTGCCTCAATGACCTGCCACATCAGATAACATTATCTGCTTGATCGCATATGCAACAGCATCACAAACCTACCAAGCAATGCCACAGCACATACTTGCAAAGCAGAACAACATGGCATTACAAACAGCATAGCAATGCGCCGCGGAGCGGCAGCGACGCGGCGCGAGCCGCGAGATCTAGGGGGGAGGGCCGTTGCGCGTGCTTTGAATGCGATTTACGCCTTGTTCGGCGGTCGCGAGCCCCCCCCCGGCGGGGGAGGTCTTGTAGCGACGCCCAGCGAGCTGCAGAGGCAGGCCAGCACCAGCAAGAACTATAGAGTACATAATGTACTCTATACTTCGCAGCAGCAGCAGCTTAATAGGCAGCGACAGCACAACATGCGGCGCCGGCCAGCCGCGTGCCGCCGATTTGCAGGTCGCAAACTCCGCACACTCCGTCTGCTGTGTCGTTTGCCGAATGCAACTGCACAAATTGATGAGGTAAACAACAGCTCTTCGCAGTTCAGGCCACTCTCATTTGCACAGGAGAGCGCCACAGCCCGCGAGCTTCGACGGCAGGGCAGGGGCAAAGGCCACGCGGCCCACGCCACCGCCAGCGCCCGCGGCCTCCGCCGACCCGAGGCAGGAGGCCGCGCATCAAGAAAATGGTTACAATTTGAAGACCGAATTTTCCCGAACTTTCCTTATCGATTGAAGCACATGGGGGGCAGGGGAAGCGGGGGGCCGGATTTGGCCTCGCGGCTCGCGCGCATGCCCCCCCGGTCCGTGCTCGCCACTCTTGTGATGTTGGCGCGGATTTTCCTCTTTACGTCTGTCAGTTCGTCTTCAAAGTACGAGAAGAATTTGTTGACGGTGTAGGCCAGCACGGAGCCGGATGCTTCGATGGTTCTCAGATCAGCGCCAGGCAGGTAAGTCTTGATGGCGAGGATGTCATTCGCGTCGGGCTTGAGGCGCTCCTGTGACATGCGCAGCACTGGGAACGCCAGTGAAATGGCATTGACGAAATTAGCTCTGCCGGTGTCAGATGTAGCCTTGTAGATTTGGCGGACGGTGTCATGAAGATCGCCTGTCGTGGATGCCTTTGACACCAGCTGTGTCGCGCGGTAGACGTCATACACATCGGACACGTTGATGTCCACGTAGAAGGCTTGGCTGGTCAGGTCACAGAGGATAGAGTACTCCTTGGTGGAGACGAACGTGTCATCCAACACCAGTGAAGCGTACGAGAGCGGTGGGACGACCCTCAGGCTGTTGCCGACGAGCAGCTCTTCTGGGCATCCATGGCCTTTGTGCAAGAGATGGAACTCCGAAGTCCTTAGCGGCAGATCACGCTGATGGGTGAGGTCGACGACCGAGCAGAATGCAGGCGGTCCACATGGAGTGCACCAAGTGGCTGGCGGCACCGCTTGATGAGCTGGACACTGTCTTGCCTTCGGATGCTTGTTCCGCTTGCTTCACAAACTCCCTCTCCAGCAGGTAGCGCATGCCTTCATCATCGGCGTCAAGGTTGAAGTCGTAGAACTCGAGGAGTGCGGTGCCCGAAGGCGCTCTCGGTACGTACTCGCCGGCAGCGATGGTTTTCACCAGGTCGTACATGGCCAGGCGCTTGCCTTGGCAGACGTGTCCTTGATCGCAGACCAGTGCACGCTGCGCTCCCCGCCAGTCGCGCTTTTGTTGATGTAGAACGGCACGGTCAGGCTCCAAGTGAAGTAGAGTATGATGGCATGGAGCTTGGCAGTGCTGAGAGTGTGCTGATCTTGAGTCTTGCCACTCACAGCCTCAAAGCGCTGCTGCGCTGTCGCGTAGGACGGAGGGTCAGCACCGGCAGCGGCATCCCTGATTGACTTGATTTAATGACAGACTGAACTGACAGTGAAGCAAACGTGCTCCTTCACGAACTCCTTGTGCGCCTTGCCTTGCACGGTCTGGTGGAAAAAAGGCGCGCCGCTCCACTCGGAATACACAGCATGTCGTATACCGCTGACTCCTGCCGATACTTCTTGCTGAACAGCGTGCGGAGTGGCGTGCCGAACGTAGGTGAAGTCGTGTTGAGGTCAATATCGCCGGAGGCAGTATGCGTGCGCGGCGCATGGTAGTACCACACGCGCTCACCTGCCGCATAGTGTGTGCGCAAGCCGAAAGCGCGCGCGAGCGCCTCGTTGTCCCGCAGCACACTGGCACGACGCAGCGCGTGCCGCTGCAGCAACATCGTGTGCGGTGCGCTGGCGTCGCGTAAGCTCCTGTACAAGCTCAGCTATGGAAGGGATCGTGCCTGGGGGCACTTTGGGCTTCTGCAACCTGCCTAAAAGAGATGTAAGGCGTAGTGGGCCTCACGGCCGGTGGCAAGTAGCTATGGAGTCGCGCCGGTTGCGCGGTTGTGTGCCGTGTTGTGCGCAAAAGCAATATGAGGCAACCAATCTGGCCAATCCCCCGCTGCACTATCGACTGTCATTGCCAACATTTGTGCCAGCTCCTGCATGAAGCATTCGCACTTTCCGTTACACTCAGGGTGATATGCGGTAGTGATCAGCTTACGCGTGCCCATCTGCTGATAGAATGCGCGTGCAAGGGCCGACATGAAGTTGCTGCCTCTATCGCTCAGGAGTTTGGCAGGTGTGCCATGGAGTGTGCTGTGCTGGTTGACTAAGATGTGAGCCGTGGCAACAGAGTTGAAGTTATCTGGGGTGATAGGATAGCACCACACCCAGCCACTATACGAGTCCATGACTACGATTGCATAGGCAACCCGGCCTCCCTTGGGCCTTTATAAATACAAGTCCATACGTCCATGACTACAAGGATGTAGGCGTGGCCGCTGTTACTGAGGGGCAGTGGGCCAAAATGGTCAATGGCGATGGTGTGAAAAGGAAAGGGGGGTCTCTCGCGTCAAACGAGGGGGTGACGCGAAGTTTGCCAGTGTTCTTGCAGAGTCTTGAGCACTGATGTGGTCTGATGTGGTAGCTAATGTCCGTTGACAAGATCTCCGATTAGTAATACCTGCATGCCACACAGCGATTTCTGTGCTACTCGGCGCTGTCAAGGCTGCTGATGCATTCGCCGCAGATATCGCCAGACACCGCGGCGGTGGTGCTATGCGGATGTACGTACGGACTTGTATTTATAAAGGCCCAAGGGAGGCCTATGCAATCGAAAAGCTTGCGTCAACGCAGCAGCCTAGTCGGCGCTGTGTCCAAGGAGCTTGGATACCGACGCTGCAACACAGCCCAGTATTCGCGCTCCGCGTGTGTACGCCATGACGCGCTCCGCCAACTCCCGCGCCAGCGACATGCGGATGTACACATGCTCATCAGTTGGGCAGCAGTCACCGGAACGTGGCTACACAACCAACGCCTGTTCAAATTAAATAAAAGAGCGAGGCGAAACAGCATAACGGCGAATGAATCACCAATTCCGCTTCAACCTTCAACAGCGCAAATCTCCTGCAGTAGCCGACGCCTCACAACACCCTCATGACTAGACAGCTGCTGAAGATCGCGGCACTCGTCGGCGCGCTGCTGCTGGGTAGGCCCTTCGCGGAGGGTCTCGGAGATGCCACTGATGACCATGTAGCTCCGGATCACCCTGCGCTGACAGCCGTGGGCGATTGGTGAGCGGCGAGCCAATGCGCGCGGGATGTGAAGTCTAGGCCACGCGCCCGAAGAACAGCACGACCAGTTACCGTGGCGCCCAACATGCCACTCCCACGCCCTGCTCAGCCTCAGGGCATTTGTTTTCTCATCAGCTCCTCCATGCCAACTGCTTCAAAGGGGGTGGGGTCGATCCAGTGTCCGACAGCCTGTCAGTGACTAAACGCATTGAATTATTGCACTTCTGTGTACGGTAAGGTATGCGACAGCTACTGTACATCCTCTTCTCGACCCATCTCCGTGCAGGTACAAGCGCGAGGACAAGCGTGCGTTCGTGACCGTCGAGAGAGGCGACGGCGATCCCGTCATCTGCCGGGGCCAGGCGGTGGTTATCGAGATAAACGTGCTCCGCAGGTCTGAGACTGGCAGCGGCGGGAGCACCTCCAGCAGCAGGGGTCCCGACAACAATTACAGCTACGTCGAGGTCCGTTACCACCACTCGAAATTCAGGGACTGCGTCGTCGAGGACGAGGGCAGCCGCACGTCGAGCTCCACCTTTAAATCCACCTCTAGCAGCTACGAGACCTCTCTGACGTGCTGCTCGGACCACGCGACGCTCTACAGCAGCGAGTCGATTGCCGACGCGGGCACTTTCACCGTCTCACAGGACAGGAAGGGGCTCGCGCATGCGAAGGTCAAGGTCGAGGTCCCTTTCTACGATAAAAATCCCTCAAGCTCCCACTCGACCAGCGGCGGCGGCGGGGTGCGCCCGGGTCCCGTCGGCACCGCAGTGGTCAATCTGCGGGTGGACTGTGTCACCCTCAACGAGCGCGACACCACAAGCTCTTCGGACTCGTGCTTCGACGGCAAGTGCATCGTCATCAAGAGGCAGAGCACCAACGCGCGGTGCAGGGGCAAGTACGGCGACGCCACGGTCTCCGGCACCGTCGAGCTGCGAGGCCAGGTCCAGCTGCAGCTGGACCTGTCCAGTCTCCCCCCAGGGTACACGGCAGTCGGGCGGGTCGGTCGGAGCACGAGAAGCGAGAAGGCGTTTTAAGTGAGGCGGCGGCCCGGCGTTTACGCCTCCCTCGCCGGCGCAGCCGCACCCGGACCAGGCCGGGGATCTCTGCCCTCTGGCAGGCTGCACACTTGCCAGCCCTGTGACAGCCCATTTCATGTCTTGCGCATCGGGGACAAACTCTAGATCATAAGCATCAATGTCATACAGGTCAACATCAGTCAGCCCTGCTTTCTTGACCCCTGCCATGATGACAAGGCATGGCCTTACTATTCTACATGAACACATCACATTGTGCTGCTGAAAATAGTGCACGGATGCTGCTTCAGGCTACTTGCTTCTCCACCATGCTGCATTGTGATGCACTGCTGACAATTCTGGTTGGCACCTGACGTGGATGATACTTTGAATGCCGCATACATGCATGGAAGTGCAGGTTCTCTTGCATGAGCTCATTAACGCAAATTGAATGCACACTCCACATAGCTGGCTTATTAACGAGGTTGCACTACACGGTCAATGACGAACAGAGCAGACTGCGCACTGACACCTCACAGCACCTCTCAAGCAAGTGCGTGTGATGGAGGCGATTGCGCTCGTTCACACGTGAGTCACCTTACGGCACAACCACAACATGCAGTGTTTTGCCAACGACGCATCTCTTTCACACAATGCCGTGGTTGTATTCTACACATTTGTGGCACGTGTTCACATGGCTAATCCATCACTTTTGCACCCACAAACGGCATGCGCACACACTGGCAGGCACATCATTCACAATGCTCTGATACTCGATCCTCCACCAGTCCCAGACAGCGCTGAACAAAAGGTTGCCAACGAAGAGGTTGTGCCATCTTTGTAAACGCTCCATGAACCACCACGTAGTGAGCGCTGGGTTAGCGACTGCCTGGGCATGGCGAAATCGCGCATCTCGCACCTGCACCTCCGTGTAGCCGGGCAACAAGCGTTGCAGGACTCTCCAGTGATGAGCCGCCGACGAGAACGTGGTGAACGCCGAGCCCACGCCGTAGTTGTAGCAGTTAGCCTGCAGGTCCAATCGGCGCATGTGCCAGTAGCCTGGGGAGCCCGTGGATTTCGCTGCAAACCGCGTAAACTTGTTCAGCAACCGCGCGCGTCGCCGTGGGTCGCGTAGCAAACGCTCCATCGCTTCCCGCGACATGGCTGCTGTCTCAGCGTCGCGGCGCATGAGTGCACTTGCCTGCTCTAGAGCGGTGTGCCGGTCGCGCATACTCAATGCCATGAAAGACGCACACGTGTCCTGAGCAAATGGGTATCTCACGACGTTGCCGTTGCTGTCTGTTATTGCAGAATGCACCAAGTGCTCGCATGCGGCGGCCACGTGTGGCTGTGACTGCAGCTGCGGACTCGTCGGGTCTCCGTTGCCATACGGGAAGATGTGAGGGAACGCGCATGTGAAGAGCCATGGCGTCGTGTACTCGTTGACCATTTGAGTCGCTATGGGTATTGCAACTGCGAAGGTCCCTGCGGGTTATTCGCAAGGAACTCTCGCGCCGCTTCGACATCGCTTGGGTTTCGAGAGATGGCTGGCACGTAGCTGTAAGTGTTGTGAACCTGTGCAAATGGTAACAAGAGAGCGAGACGATCAGCCACGCATGGGCATCAATCATATCAACTAAGACAAACCATCAGCAGGCTGATTTCAGGTCAGCAAATACAAAACATTTGCACACCTACCATACGTTCTACTGTGTGCTTACAGATGGTGCTTGTCGATTGCAAGGAACTCTCGCGCCGCTTCGACCTCGCTTGGGTTTCGAGAGATATCCATATGGCTGGCACATAGCTGTAAGTGTTGTGACTCTGTGCAAATGGTAACAAAAGAGCGAGACGATCAGCCACGCATGGGCATCAATCATGTCAACTAAGACAAACCATCAGCAGGATGATTTCAGGTCAGCAAATATAAAACATTTGCACACCTACCATACGTTCTACTGTGTGCTTACAGATGGTGCTCGTCGATTGCAATGCACTGCTACACATATTGCATTGCAGCACTTACATCGCTTGACGTCACTGCCTCTCGCGTCCCCACCCGATCAGACGCTGCAAGCCTGTCCAAGCTCGCACCAACATCATTGCGCCCTTCTGCATGAACATTGCTGCTGGCAGTCATGTCCATTGCAAGCTTCTCATTCTTGGAACTGTCTCTAGCCTGCGTTGCATGCGTTCACGGTGCTCATCGCTTTCTGGGTCCTAGCTGTCATCAGAATCGTCCTCGTGATCTGCTGCTGCAGTGCTCGGGCCAGATTGATTTATTGCAACTGTGCGCAGGCGGTCCTCGAGATCCCCATCCTCTGGATAGGTTACAAGCATATCGTCATTGGTAGTGATCTCGCGGTACGGCGGACAGTGCCTGATCAACCACTCTAGTGCGCGCCGCACAAAACCAGCACGAACAGAAAAATCTCGTCCTCCCATCGCTGTGAGCCGCTATGTCTCAATATCAACACCGGCAGCTCTGCAGGTTGTAGGCGGCGCGGCAGCATTGTCGCCAAAAGCTGAACGTTCGCTGAACTATCCGCCACAGACACCGTGTCGTGGCCGCTGTAGCCGTATTGTCCACCACGCAAGCGCATTACGTGCATTAGCTGCACATACACTGTGATGCACTGGCGCTCCAAGAACGTCAGCTCGCCCAATTCTGGAGGGCATGCATCTAGGTGCATGTGATTCTCTACGTTGAACACTGGGTCCAGGACGACTGCTGACTCACCATGTTCTCGCCGCTGTGGTGTTATGGCTGACCACTCCGGGCAACAGCGTTCACAGTGATAGTCCTGATTCCGAAGCGTGCGCCGCACCGCAGCAGCATGTCGTACGGGCCACACCTCATGCCTTCGTTTTTATAAGTGCAAGGCGATCCAGAGCGTGCCAGAGTCTATAGGCCAGCTCACCGGCCTCACAAGCCTTGTTTGGAGAGAGTGCCAGGACGGCGTCCTGCGAGCAGCAGTTGATGCACTGACGCTAAAGTCCCCTCGCACTCTCATCAAGGAATCTGCTCACGAGTGGATTCATGACGCAGTAAATCTGTCGCTGTCAGAGATGACAGGTCGCGCAGCCATTAACGTCGAGTTGTCAAAGGATAAGCGAGCATTGGTACCGTTATGATAGGATCTCGATGTAAGATTTTGCAGGGATGGCAACTGTGGTTTGTTCTTGTGCGCTGTTGTTGCTTGCAATCGCTTGATGCTTTTGAGGCTGTTGGTGCGTTTAAGGCTGTTGACATGTTATAAAATCGCAGGTGCGAGTTGCTGCTGTTGATGTTTTGTTCCGAGTTGAATTCATGTCTGCGTGTGCAGTGTTTGCACATACTTGCCTGCCTGCATTGCATTGATTGACTTGCGTAAGGTGCTGGCATTGTGACTTTGAAGCGCATGGTTGATTGCCTGCATTGCCAATTTGTCAATGACTTTGTGTTTATGAGCACTTGCCGCAGGTGGGTCTTTTGATGCCTTGTGCGTAATGCCTGCACTTGACACACAAGACACGAGTGACAACATTGACAAATTGACCTGGCACACTTGCTTGACATGGTGCACACAACAGACACGATTGACACTTATGACACACTTTGACACGCTGTTGACACAATGTATATGATAGACACGGGCGCACACAATTGACAGGGTGCACACAATTGACACAATACAGACATCTGACACAATACACACGAATGGCACAATGCACACAGCCCTGGTGCAAGAAATATGGTGTCGATGGTGTCTATTGCTACCAACGGAGTGACCTTCGGTCACGTCGCCACATTGGGTGACTGTCAACAGTGTCAACAATGCAACGGACGCAGTGCTGCCTGCACGCAATTGGACGGACACAAATGACACAAAGTCAACAGCGTGTCTGTTTTGGCATCAGCTGACAGGATCAGGCTTGTACGGCCTGGCCATCGCTTCAGCGGTGGACTTGGCGCCCGTCATGCACATACGCTTATCTCGATGCTCAGCATGAAAGAGATTGTCAGCGTCAAGGCGCGCCTCAGCCACCCTGTTGCGCGCCTCGTGGCATCGCCACATCAACTGGATGGTCAAAGCAGCGGGGTCGGATCGCCGATCAAACATCCATACATGAATTGAATCGATCAAAATGTGGAAGTGAAATGCGTCGCTCCATCCCCGCCGAGTCTTCTGTGCTACCCTGTAAAATGGTCTATCATAGAATACATCCAGCCTCACGGTGGGGGTGTCAAACAGTGCATTACAAGTGTCTACTACCCGTGTTGCAGTCGCGAGTGTCTGACACAACGTCACCACACTCTTCAAGCTCTTGCCTCGCCGTAACTCGTCCATCACCGCCTCGAGTGGTGCCACGTCGGGCGCCGCATCGAGCAGCATTGTGAACAGAGGACCCTCAAATGGCATCTTCGGCCACCACGTGGGTGGCTTCTCGAGGCTGGACAGCCAGTCGAGCTGTGCTTGCGCAGACATGACTGGTGATCCTGGCACGTGCGTTACAGGCGCTGGTGTGCCGCCCTGTCTGATCATGCCGTTGGAAATCTGGCTATGCAGGCAGGCAACTCGTTGCCAGTGCACAGCAGCAGAGGAAAGTGGAAGAGCTGGAGTCTGTAAAGAGAGAAGTGATCATTACATCTGACCTCGCAAACACAGTTGCTTCCGTCGCGTGGGGGTCATAAACCTTCCTCAGAACTTGACAGAACCTGCCAGAACTTGCAAAGAAGCTTCCAAGAGCAACTTGGTTTGAACCAGTGCTTCCAAGAGCAACCTGCGAAAGATCCTGAGCTCTTCCTGAACTACCTGTAATACCCCATATTCCAACACTCTCCCCCATTGCGACCGTGTGTGCAGGGAGCAATGCTTTAGACAATACTTCGACTCAACAGAGCCTGGCGCGTTATCCTCTGCGCACATCTGTACTACAGTTACTGTATACTGCTCTCCCCGGCTCAAAGCGCCTAATCAAGTGCACTGCCAAACTGGCTTCAAACTGCACATACTGCAATCAAACTTAGTGCACTGCCGGGCCCCCCCCCGTTCTTGTGCAAAGTATACATACCACATATTGCTGCAATCAAACATACTTAGTGCACTGCTGGAACCCCTTCTGTGCAAAAGCATACACACAAAAGCTGTACTGCTGAGCACCCGCTCTTCTGTACTACACAATCATGCACAGATTCCGAGCGCCCGCTCTTCTGCGACTGTTACACTGCTGAGGACCCAAACCCTCTTCTGTGCAAATCGTGGCGTGTGCTGCCATCAATGTACTAGGCATACTGCTGCCATCGTTGTACTACCAACTGCCGCTGCCCGCAGCTTCTGGGGATGCTCCTCCCCGTTTAGTGCTCCAACTACCATATGCTGCAGCACTCTTCCCCGTGTATGCCTTAAACCTAGGGGTGGCCGTACACTTGAGGGCAAATGCTGAACAATTTCGTGGCACTAAGTAAGATCACAAGAGCAGCTAATCAACACATCCTATGTGCGCCGGCTCCATCCGTGGCATGCTGGTTTAGCATTTATACACTGGTTCGTCGTCGTTGCGGCCGCCTCCTCCCGGTGCTCCGTTGCTCCGCTGCTGCTGCTTCTGCGCCTCCCGCTTAGGGTTGGCACTTGCGTAGATAGTATATATACGGTATATTGGTATATACGCGTATATATACGCGTAGACGCCATTCGGGTGCGTATTTTTGCGTATATTCACTTTAAGCCATGGACGACGCCCCTGACCCTGGGCCCGACAAGGGCAAGGAAGCTAGGGCTCTGTTTGACAAGCTGAGGGGCCAGAAGCTCAAAGGCAGAGCTCATTGGTGGAGCAGCTTTGACGTGGTGATGCTCTCAGCCACAGAGGTTGTCCTGCAATGCCTTCGCTGCCCGGAGCAGCTCAGCGCCCTTAACCCGTCGGCTCGGGCAACTTCACACCTGAACAGCCGAGCCTGCACCAGGGCTTTTGCAGTCGCTACGGAGGCTGCGTCAGCTGCTGCAGCAGCGGCCGCTGCGACTGATGTGGAAGAGGAAGGTGGGAGTGGACACAAGCGGCCTCGTACAGCCGCTGAACTGGCCAGCCCTGTGCCTGCAAAGGACGTGAGGCAGCACATGGTCTCAGCGCATCAGATCACCCAGGCAACCACCTGTCTGGCCCGCTTCTTCTACAAAAGCGGCGTGGCTCTGCACCTTATCGAGCAGGAGGACCTGCTGGCTTCGTTCAAGGCCCTAGGCCTCACCCTCCCTAGCCGCAAGCAACTGGCCAACAAGATGCTGGACGCGGAGTACGAGCGGGTGAGAGCTGACGTCTGGCAGGAGATCCGTCAGCTCTTCCTGCTCCAGCTTTCAACAGACGGGTGGCGGCGCAATCACTGCGCCGATGGCGCGACCCTCATCAACGTGATGGTGCTGAAGCCGAAGGGAGGGTCCCGCTTCGTCAAGGTGGAGGCAGCGCGGGGCGTGTGCAAGAACGCCGAGTGGATTAAGGAGCAGCATCTGCGCTGGGCACACGAGGTCACGGAGGGTGATCTCAGCCGGATGCTGGGCATGGTGATGGACAACACCAAGGTAAGCTTCTTATATCACGTTATGCAACCGTTCTTGATGTAACAAAGTTTCTCTATGCTTATTTTTTGTCATGTGTATGCGACCATACCTAGTGTGACAAATGAAGTGTGCTAATGGTGTCTTGATGCGCGCATCATGATCAAGTTTAGTGCTTGACTCAACATCTTCGTGCAATGTGCATGTGTCGCGCTGCACCCGCAGGCTAACAGAAAAGCCATGGACATGATGAAGGCGCAGCACCCTCAGTGGATTCTGCTCGGGTGCTAGGCTCATGCTTTGGCCCTGCTCATCAAGGACCTTCACGGCGACAAGACTACGCGGCTGCCCTGGTCCAAGAAGGCGTACGCCACCGGCCTCATGATGTCCAACACCATCAACGGCTGCGAGCCGGTCAAGCGCGCGCTGCGCGAGCAGCAGAAGGAGATGTACGGCAGCGTCAAGGGCGTCCGCACGCACTGCCCCACGCGTTTTGCTATCCTGCACTTCATCATCTGCGACCTGTTGGCGTCTGAGGAGGCCATCAGGCGCATGGCGTCCGCGCGCGACTGGCCCACCATCTCTGGCACCACAACGCACGCGGACGAGTTTGCCGGTGCTGCCACCATGGTGCCCGCGCGCGGCCGCACGCCGGCATACCGCTTCTTCAGCGAGGCCAGTGCGCTGAAGACGCTGGTGCAGCCGGTGAGCGACGCCATCCACCAGCTGGAGGCTGATAACGCGCTGCTCAGCCAGTTGTTTCCCATTTGGAAGCAGCTGCTGAAGCACGCCGCCAACTTTGACGCCCATCCCGACAACGAGGGCCGCGCAGCCGCGCTGCCGCTGTTCGAGCGGCGGTACGAGTTGCATCGGGCCAAGGAGTGGGTGGCCGCCTACGTTGTTGACCCCTGCTACGCGGTGCAGACGGACGGCGAGTGGTTCTTGCCCTTCGGATCGCTGGAGCCCATGGAGCTCGCGGCTGCCAAGGCCTGCATCCTGAAGCTGGGCGGAGCGGAGCATGCGGCGGCTATCACCGCGGAGCTTGTTCGCATGCAGCTGGCGCCCTTGCCAGAGGTCATGTGGGAGTCGCTGCCAACGCTGACGGAGCGCACCACGCTGGCGTCTGGTAAGGTGCAGCTAGCCAATGGAACCATGCGCCGCGGTTGGTGGCAGACTGTAGGCCGCCAGCACTTCCCTCTTGTGTCCAAGGTGGCTGTGAGACTTCTATCGTTTCACGCTACCGCGTGCGCCACTGAACGGAACTGGTCGCTGTGGGGCACGGTGTACACCAAGTGCCGCAGCAACCTCGCTCTTGCAAAGGGCGAGAAGCTGGTGTTCATCAAGGGCAACGACAAGAAGGCTGCCGATGTGCTTGATGAGGAGGTCATGCTTGAGCTGCTGGAGGAGGGCGCCTAGGCTAGTCAACGTTACACGTCCAACAACGTCTCAATACCATCAACAAACCTGTTTCGTTCTTTCTTTTTGAATTTGGTGCAATCTGTTCTGATGTTTGCATATCTGTAGCCTGCAGTCTGAGCCTGTTCGAATGCACTTGGTTTGAGAGAAATTCAATAACAGGAAGTGGCAGTTATGTCATTGTGGCTTTGTCATATACGCTAATATACGCAGTATATACGTATTATACGCCAAAATACGTATATTAACGGGTATGTAAAATCCAAATATACGCATTGTGCCAACCCTACTCCCGCTTCGCCGCAAATGAGCCCTCCGCGAATGGGTGTCCGGCCTCCTTCTGCTTGCAGTCCCGCTCCTTGTGCCCCAGCTTCGAGCACCAGCCGCACTCGCCTCCAAATTTGTGTGTGTCGTACGCTCTTGCGGTGTAGCTGGAAGGCGTGTCGTTGATGTAGCCGATGCCGTTCAAGTGCTGATAGTGCTTGTTGTAGTTGAAGTCGTAGTGGGCGCGCAGCATGCGTTTAATCTCGTTGTTCAGGCTCTCCTGTACCTGAATGATCAACCTGACCGCGTCGAACTCCGACGGCAGGCTGTTGATGACGAATCCGCGCAGCATGAGGTCTCCTACGGGCTCTCCGAGAAGTTTGAGCTGCCGCTGGAGGTACTCCGCTCTCAGAAAGAACAGATCAAAGTCCATCTCGGAGTTGTACCTCATGTTCATCAGCTCCAGCACGAGCTCAAGCGCCCGAGCTTGCGTGCGAGCTGCGAACTTCTCCTTGAGCTCCATCCAGGCCTGCCTCCCTTCCCCTTCCTCCACGCTCGCCACGATAGCATTGGCGAGTCCTTTCGTGGAGAGAAGCAGCTGCCTGTATAACTTGGCATTCTCTGATCCAAGCTTGCCCAGCTCGGTGGCAGTGATGTGCTCTGGGTCGATGAGGGCTGTCTTGATTGAAGCTGGCAGCAGTGCCAGAAATTTCCCACTCCACTCGTGGTATTCATCTGCACGCTTGCCCGAAAATGTTACTGTCTTGAACGACACGAGTCGTAGCTGCTCGCTGTCGCTATCGGTCCCCTCTTCCTCTGCAATACGCTGCTGCTGTGCCGCCCTCGGCATCTTCTACAGTCGTACAATTCAACCGCGCTAAAACAAACCTTGATTAACCGCGGGACCTCTGACTCTCCAGCCCTTGCGCTATAGGCTCATAACCGTTGGAAATCTGGCTATGCAGGCAGGCAACTCGTTGCCAGTGCACAGCAGCAGAGGAAAGTGGAAGAGCTGGAGTCTGTAAAGAGAGAAGTGATCATTACATCTGACCTCGCAAACACAGTTGCTTCCGTCGCGTGGGGGTCATAAACCTTCCCCAGAACTTGACAGAACCTGCCAGAACTTGCAAAGAAGCTTCCAAGAGCAACTTGGTTTGAACCAGTGCTTCCAAGAGCAACCTGCGAAAGATCCTGAGCTCTTCCTGAACTACCTGTAATACCCCATATTCCAACAATGCCAAACAAGCAACAGGAGATGTGGTGGCCAAGTTATGACAAATGCTCCCTAAGTATCAGCAGCACACGTTTGGCACGGTGATTGCAGGCACGGTGGCAGTGTCAGAGGCACAGTGGGTCGCGTTTGGCGACGTTAGCTTCGCTGATCCCTCCAGCCAACATGAGCCCTGAAAGTGCCTTCACCAGCAATAGGGGTGGCCATGGTGGCCAAGTGGACTGCCACCGCCGCAGTATCAGTATTGTAGTAAAGCTGTTCAGGAACAAGAAATCACTGCTGTTGTTGCAAGTGCTTTGAACCACACTGCTATTGCTGCCAGATGAAGGACGCACCTTTGAAGAGAGACACTGCCCGCTTTGGTGACCAAGCACAGTCCTGCCACCTCCGCTGCCCCGCTGTGAACGCGTTATTGCTTTTGCTGCCTTGCTGGTGTGCTGCCTGCCTGCTTCGCCGCTTAGCTGCTTTGCGGACCTGCTGATGTCTGAGTGTTGCTGCTGTGCCGATTGCTGCACACTCCTTTTGCTCGAGAGCTGATTCCCGATCTACAACCTCAAGTTGTGAACTTGAACTGCAGCCTGCGTTGCTTTGCAGGCAAAGGGAAGCAGGTCTGAGCCACCCTGCACGACAGCGGCTGCTTACGACCTGTATGTAGATTAAGCAAGTCTCTCTTCAGCCACGATGTCAGCGCTGGTGCTGCTGCCACACCCCGTCCCCCAAGTCGCTCTCGTTGCTGCTTGCGGTTGATTGCTTTGAAGCGGCGAAATTGGGTTTGCGTCAAAACACGACCACGACTCCTTTTACAGTTGTGTGTACGGCATTGTGCTGTCTTGGGCAATTGAAAGGAACATGTGTCTATCGTTATTAGCAACTAGAGCCGTTATTGCAATCACGACAAAGTGGTCTCATGTGTACACAGTGACCTTTCGAAGCATCAAGTGTAGGTCCGCACTATTGGAAATCACGCTGCATTCCAACAGCAGAAGTTGGAATTCACGCCGCATTCCAACGTTCCAGATTGGAATTCATGATGCATTCCAATCCTCCAAGTTGGAAGTAACCCCGCATTCCAGTGTAGCGGCACTTCAGCACCGCCATGGATGAACTGAGCAACCTAGACGGGGCGGGCCAGCGCCATCCGCAGGCGCAGCAGCAGATTCAGAGCCAAGATGACTACGTGAGGTTGCACGGATCGTCGGAGATGCAGCAGTATCAGTTCTGGCACAGCCATCAGCAGCAGTGGCAGGCACAAGAGGTGCAGCAGCGAGAATGGCAGCGATGGCAGCAGTGGCAGCAGTGGCAGCAGTGGCAGCAGCATCAGGCATGAGAGGCACAGCGGCAGTGGCAAACACAAGAGCCGCAGCAGCCGCAGGCACAGGAGGCAGAGGAGACACAGCAGCAGCAGGACATACATAGCCGCTGTTGCCTCTAAAGCCACCCTGAATCTCACGTACCAGAGATGGTATCAGAAGCACCGGCAGGAGAAGCTGCAGAAGTCCAGACTGCAGAGCAAGAACAAGAAGGTGGCGAAGCGGCTGGCAGCCGCTGTGCATGCTGTGCATCACCACAGCACCGATGCCGCGGGACAAAGCATAGGCCAAGCAGCGATGCTAGCCAGCCAGGCTGCAGCAGCCCGCGTGATCGTGGCTCAACTGCAGGATACTACCACCAGGGCTCTTGCCACGGATGGCTACTGAGTTGTCCCCGGCAACGAGACTTTTGCAGCCCTCACACAAAGGCTGCTGACCGCCATGCCTACCACCATCAACACGGCAGCTGACCCCTGGGAAAACGTCTTCAATGCAGTCCCCGGCACCAGGTGCCAGGTGAAACTGCCAGACGTGGGAGCCCGGTCGCCCTTCGCTGCGGTCAAGCAGCTGGTAATGAAGGAGCTGGTTCCCCTCATCAACGAGACACTGCTGGGGCTGAGCGACATGGAAGTGACCCGGCCTGCAATTTTACTCTCCAAGAAGACACCCGCGGAGCACGCGATCACCCAGGGCCCGCATCGCGACTGGCCCACGCGCAGGTGAATGGATGCAGCGTGTCAACGTACAGTGACGTTGCAGTAATGCATGCAGCGCCACAAATACGATTTGCAGATGCGTACATGAAGATGCTACCGCTTTACGCCGCGCATGGATGCGCGCTGGGTGAGGCGCACTCACATCACTCGGCCATGCTTATTTTGCTCTTTGCACACAGGCTCAAGAACGCTCTTAAGAAACACGACGGTTTCCCAGTCGGAGTGCTCCTGAGCCTGCACAATGGTGGCGTCTTGCACCTGTGGCCCGGCAGCTTTGATGCAGAGGAGGTCAGGGAGCAGGACCGCATCAGCGTGAAACTGCAGGCCAGGGATATTGTCATGTTTCACGGAGCTATAGTGCATGAGGGGGCGGGTTATCAGGGCGCAGTCGGAGAGCACCATCTGAGGCTGCACTTCTACACGCAGAGCGCGCGCGGTATAAATCCGTGGCCGATCAGCAACGAGACTGAGCACGTACGTACAATATGACACCCAGAGGCAATAGACACGCTTGACACTGCATTGACACCCTGAGACAATAATTGACACTGTTGACATGTTTGGCATGATTGACACGCTGTTGACACGATTGACACATGTAGTGTGTTGCGCGTGTAACATGTACACATTCAACACGCAGACTGTACTACAGTCACTGGTTGTTCTCCACGAAAGACACCTACACTTTTCGAAACCTTGTGATTTTTTTTGGCTTCATTGGATTTTTTTTATGTCTGTAGGTAATAGTCTCACAGAAAGAGACAGCAAGATTTGGAAGTACCCTGGTTGAAAGTCCCTCAGAATTATTTCCAGTAATATTCAATTAATTAAGGTGAATTAAATAACTGTCAGTATTGTCGTATATCCAAAATCATAGCCCAATCCTGGAAATATAACTTTATCAGATTTCTCGGGTTTTTATGAAACGAAGTTTGGGTAGTTATGTAGACTAGTAAGTCACTAGGCTGAAGAAATTGGCAGATGTAGACAGTAAAGATAGTGCTGACTGCTAGGTGATGTGACACGTATCACAATGCAGACAATTGACACGGCGCACACAATGGACACGGCGCACACAATTGGCACGGCACACACAATTAGCACAGCGCACACAATTGACACTGCGCACACAATGGACACAGTGCACACATATTGCGAGGCATGTATCAAGTGCTGGCATCGGCATCCTATGTGCAGCGCTTTACAGAAGCGCACGCGCGTCTGTACCAGTCTCTCTCCTGAGACACGCCCGCGCTACGCAACTCCTTATGCCACTCTACGCATATGTCATACTGCATCCAAAGTGCCGAGTCCCTCAGCAGCTGGCGCGATGGCGGCACAGCGTAGAAGTGCAGCCCGATGTAGGGCGCTGGGGTGTATACCTCGTGAAAGCAGCCCGGCGGCCAGATGATCATGTTGGGCTTGCCGGCTGCCGCATCGAGCGTCGTGTGATGCACGCCCACTCGCCCCTGGCGTTCAAGCATGATCTTGAATTCCTGTGCTCCTGAGCTGCTATTGCTGACCACCTTCACCAAGCCGCTGGCGTTATCATCATGGCCATACATGGGGTCCGACGGCGCCAACAGGTACTGCGTGCAGATGACCAGCAAACGGGCACATTGATTCAATCAATGCCATCTGAAGACAAGTACTGCAGTAGTAGCAGGCAGAGCTTGACAAAAAAACAGCTGGGACTGCAAGACTTACATGCTTGACACCGTAGCAGCACACATTGACCACCACCAGCCCGTGGCGATGCACGTTAGTGAAGCCACCGCCAGTACCGCTGAGGTTGAGCGCGTGTTCTCTCAGTTGCTCGGGAAGCCGCTCTCGCGCGCCCGCCAGCCAGTCCAGACCGCACTCCTGCACGACTTTCACTGCGCGCGCGTGCGCCTCGCGCGCCTGCTGCCGCATGGTCGCGTCTCCGGACGGTGTGTCCTTGTCGTCCTTGTGTAGAGTCCCGCTCTCCATGCCGTCGATGACTCTTGTATGCTGAATGCTGTGAACGTGCGTCGCGTGCACAAACGCTCGCAGCGCCGCCAGATCGCCACACACCGTGTCCAGCGCCTCGAGCCTGAAGCACACGGGCTCTCCGCGCTCCAGATGGTGCACGACTGTCCTTTGAAAGTTGGCCATCCCGGCCGCATCCGCAGGCACCGCGCCAACGTACGGCACCGCATGCCGCATCTTGCATGAAGCCATGGCAGCCTTGAATGACTTGACGCGTTCAGACTCTGTATGTGGTGCACGGCACACGAGCAGATGTGGGCATGTTTGCCGCGTTCAGACTCTGTATGTGGTGCACGGCACACGAGCAAATGTGGGCATGTTTGCCGCGTTCAGACTCTGCATGTGGTGCACGGCACACGAGCAAATGTGGGCATGTTTGCCGCGTTCAGACTCTGCATGTGGTGCACGGCACACGAGCAAACATGGGCATGTATGTGGTGCACGGCACACGAGCAAATGTGGGCATGTTAGAAATTACAGGTGACGAGCAACAACGAGCCAAATGCCTTTCTCCAACGAAAAACGCACCTTGTTGCGAAGCTGAAGATGCGTTGCCAGCAGCTGCTGCCCATAATCTCTTGCGTTTTCCTGATATGATGCCCTCCACTGCCCTTACGAATGTGCCTTTGCCAGACAAATCTCGCTGTCTGCCTGCCATCGCCCTCCTGTGGTGCTGCTTGACCGCTTCAGCCCTGTTTGGTGTGCACTTGGTGAGGTTGTGGTCTCGCCCCCAGTTCTTGACCTCCGTCTGAGACCAACCCTGACACATTGCACACCACCTGACCGGGAGACCGCAGTCTGGAGCTGTGCATGTGATCCTGTGCTTCTCACCACCTGTGCTGCCGTTGTGAGGTGCAGCGAGTGGGTGCGAGTGGGTAGGGCACTTGGCGCTGGTGCTACCGCTTGCTCTACTGAACTCATTACCTTCGCTACCCTGGCCACCGCCTCCACCACGCTTTCCATCGCTGCAGAGCATTCCCTCGACCCTCCAGCCACAAATGACGATCGTCAAAATTGGATCAGCCAATTTTTTTTACTTCTAGTTCGTTTTTCGTTTTCAGCCACAAATGACGATCGTCAAAAGTGGATCAGCCATCTTTTTGAATTCGTTTTCAGCCACAATGACAGGCAGACAACCAGGTAGCAAGCAAGTGGTACGATTGACACAATGGACACAATTGACACTGCGCACACAATTGACACCGCAGACACAACGCGCACAACGCACGCAATGCACACAACAGAAACAACACGCACAACGCACGCAATGCACACAACAGACACAATGCGCACAATGGACACATATGACACAATGGTGGCCAGATGATACACATATTGCTAGCAAAATGTGTCAACAGTGTCGAGAGCTGCAACGGTCGCAAAGGGCACTGGCATGTTTTGTGTCTGTAGAAACAAGCGATTCAAGACGGTGTCGGGACACAGTGCCTGCAAGCGCTTTGCGTGGCCCATAGGGCCTCGCGGCCTTCGGCCACTCGCTTATGCGACGTGTCTACGTGTCGTGCACTCGAGTCATTGACACATCTGAGAGCGCATGCATGCAACAGAATCAATGGTTTCACTTGACACTAAAGCTGCACATCGCTGCAAAGGGCACGCCGGCGCTCAGCACCTGGCGGACGCCGCTGGCTCGGTGCCTGTCAACAAGTGCGACATATACTCTGTGTGCGATTCATCAGAATTTTATAGTTGCTATTGTCAAACAACATGGCTTCATGCTTTGGCGAGGCGTGCCCCGAACCGGAACCAGATATACTGATGCAGCACTTGAAAATCGATGAAAAACTCGGTGAGGGCAGCTTTGGTGTAGTTTACAAGGGACAGTATATGCTCGCCCCGGTGGCGATCAAGAAGATCAAGAAAATGTCGTCACGTGCCAGGGAAACGTACATTGCAGATCTGACTGCACTTCTGTCCCTGCGACATCGCAACATTGTGTCTATAGTTGCACACGGATATGGCATTCTTGTCATGCCGTTGGTGAGCACGAGCCTTACGGGCTACCTGGAGACCGCGAGTAAGACCAGGCCAGTGGGTCGAGCGCTTGAGTACGGCGAATTAAAAGCGATCACATGCAACTGTTGCAGTGCGTTGTTGTACATGCACCATCATGTCAAGAGCTGTGTCACGCACAACGACATCAAGCCTGATAACACTTTGCTGGAGTTGTCACCGTCTGGTGAGGTAGTCAAAGCCATGCTTGGCGATGTGGGTCTCTCTAGAATGTGTAGCGCTAACACAGGGTTTACCTTCATTGGCACTCCGGGCTTCATGCCGCAGTGGCCCAGCATGAATGCAGGTGCTGATGCACACGCCCTCGCTGTGACGCTGATGGGCGCATGGTCATATCCGATGATGGTGGCGACGCCATTCAGCATTAAAGAGGTTCAAATTTTGTGTGACACGTTGCAGAATGGCGGGGATGCCGCACCCCATGAGATGAAGGTGGCGTTTCACAAGATGCTGAACTTGGTAGTTGACTATACGCCGGAGCGTGGAATGGATGTCTTGTGTCGCACCATCACAGTTACTCGGTCTTCGGCGAGGTCAGATCATGAAAGCAGGTCTGATGAAGAGGTCACTCGGTTCCTGGCTCTGTGGAGAGACGCACTAGACAAAATGCAATCATGCGTGGATAAAGTCAAGGAAGCAGACCTTGACGAAATGGGTGCTGCCTTTATCAAGTATGAGAGCGATCTTATTACATATCACTCAGCACTAATGCATGCATCTGGGGCTCCTCCGAAGCGGCCTGTCAGCGATCCTATGATCATCTCTACCGTCGGCTAACATGTGCTATCTATCTACCACAGATAATGCCATGTAAAGACCATCGCTCGCAATATCCTTGTGAACGCACATGACACCAGTTTCACACACTTGACACTGTCGACACTATATATATATAGACACATTTGACACTGCGCACACAATCGATACAGTGCACACAATAGACACAAGCTTGACACAAGCTTGACACAGTAGACACATCTGACACCGCGTACAGGCAAGGACACCCTTGACACAAGCTTGACACGCTTGACACACTTGACACATGTGACACTGTTTCACACTATTGACATGCTTGACTCAAGAGAAGCAATGGTGCAAACCGCCGCGGTTTACTCTTCGCGCCTCCAATTTTTCAACGAAATGACCGGCAGGGGCAAGGCGGGGCGCGGCTCGTGCAAAGGCTGGGAGAAGACGGCTAAGCGAGCTAGGGTGGAGCGCTGCAGGCCCGCCCCCGTCTCCGTAGCGCTCACCGCAGAGGAGAAGGCGGAGCGCAAGAGGGCAGGCAGGCACGGCTTTCCGCGCAAGGAAGACTGTCGCGACTGCGACGGCACGGGGGACACGAGCAGGGGCGAGGCCTGCGGGGCCTGCGTGTGCGGGGCCTGCGGCGGCGAGAAGCACTACTGCGGCGGGTGCAGCGTCCCTGCGGACGGCGCGGACAGGGAGTTCACCTTCGCGGACCTGTTCGAGTACTCTCACGTCGACGAGGGGGCGTGCGCGGACGAAGACGGCTCCGTCACCTACAGGGACGTCAGGCTGCTGTGCGACGCGTTCGGGAGGTACGACGGAGACGTCGTGGAGGCGGTGGTGCTCTCCACGGCGAGGGGGACGATGTGAGGAAGCGCCGAGCGATAGCGACGACGAGGACGATGAAGAGGGCCACGGCGACGAGGTCCCTCTGTGCCTCACTGAAGAGTAGCTGCCTCACGAGAGTCGCGCTACCGCAAATGTAAATACGACGTCTCCTCGGCCCCCTCGCATTCTCTTTATCTCTATTGCCCCTGCCCTATTGGAATTACTATTGTCATTGCTATCGCTATTGCTATTGGATTTATATCTGGCAGAGCCATTTGCTATTTGCTATTGCTATTGGATTTGCCATTTGCTATTGGTTTTGCCACTGCCATTGCTATTGCCATTGCCATTGCTATTGCTATTGCCATTGCCATTGCTATTGCCATTGCTATTGCCATTGCTATTGCCATTGCCATTGCTATTGCTATTGCTATTGCTATTGCTATTGGATTTGGCATTGCCATTGCTATTGCTATTGCATTTGGCATTGCCATTGCTATTGGATTTGGCATTGCCATTGCTATTGGATTTGGCATTGCCATTGCAATTGGAGTTGGCACTGCGCAAGTAAAATACCACAATGCAAGTCAAAATGCCATGCCAATACCACAATGCAAGTCAAATGCCAGGCCAATACCACAATGCAAGTCAAAATGCCAGGCCGATGCAAACGATGCAAGTCAAGAAGCCTAGTGTCTGCCACGAGATGCACAGAAAACCTCATGTATTTACTTCACTCGTCGGAGTCCGAGTCGCTGCTCTCTGCGGTCTCCTCTAGCAGAAACGACTGGATGCGCAGCAGGACGCCTGCGTTGAGACTCAGGGTGGCGGCTGTGCGGAGCGCAAGTACCTGGTCAGCGCGCCTCGCATCTTGTCGTCGCGTGCCGCGCGCACGACGACCCTCACCTCCCCCCTGAAGTGCACCAGCGCCTTGGCGCGCACGGCCGACGCCTCCAGCTCCGCCGGCAGGCTCAGCCACACTTCGTCGTCTCTCCCGCTGCGGTCATGGGCTAAAGGCAGCTCACCTCCGATGTCGGCCTGCGCGTTGACGAACGTCTCCACATCTCGCCCCGGCGCCTTGTGGATGGAGGTGGCCGTGAAGCAGGGGACGAGCACGGCGTCCGTCTTCGGCGTCATCACGACGTTGCTAGGATGAGCCAGTACCTGCTGCCTGACCACCATCTTGCCCTTGTTCTTGAACCTGAGCGCGCACTCCACCCCCCAGGAGGCCTGGACTGCGCTGTACTCCATCTCCAAGCCGCAGTACATGGGCGACTCTTTTTTTCCTCTTCTTTTTTTTTTTTTTTTTTTTTTCTCGTGCCTCAAAGTCTCCTTTCAAAGCTATGGCCCTCCACTGGCTTACCAGCCCTGCCTCACGTGGGGAGGGGTCACCTCTGAAACGCAAACGGGGCCAGCGCAACCACGGGCTGAATACTGGCTTGTGGTGGTGGCAGGTCAAAGCTGCACGCCAATCTGACACACGCCGCAGACGCCGCCATGGTGTTGGCCGTTGGGTACGCCTAGTGATACCGCCGCCGCCACCGATCCCGGGCCCGCCGCCAATCCCGGGCCCGCCGCCGATCCCGGGCCCGCCGCCGATCCCGGGCCCGCCGCCGATACCGGGCCCCCCGCCGATACCGGGGCCGCCGCCGATACCGGGCCCGCCGCCGATACCGGGCCCGCCGCCGATCCCTGGCCCGCCGCCGATACCGGGCCCGCCGCCGATCCCGGGCCCACCCCCGATCCCGGGCCCGCCGCCGATCCCAGGCCCGCCACCGATACCGGGCCCGCCACCGATCCCGGGCCCGCCACCGATACCGGGCCCGCCGCCGATCCCGGGTCCGCCACCGATTCCGGGGCCGCCGCCGATACCCGGCCCGCCACCACCTCAGCTAATGGCCCAGAGCTCTAGACCGCGGCCGATGCCAGAGGTGCCAGTGTGCAGTCAGGTTGCAGAGCTGTGCAGAAGCATGCGCAGACTACACTTGTCGTCAGCCGACTCGGACGAGCCTCAGGGCAGTGGCAGCCATGCGCACGTCAAGAAGCGCCGCCGCCATCTGACCAGCCCAGGTGCCACTAATCACTGTGACAGGGGATGCTCACAGACGAAGCGCCCGCGGCATCAGCCTGCCAGTGACCCGGAGTCTCAAGCGGCGAGTTTACGGGAGGCACTGCCGCCAACAGCGATAACTGTACTGAGCTTGGTGGTACTACCGCCACCAGCGGCAAGTACACGCCGTCGGGCGACACTGCCGCCGGATCCACCAGTAGCGACAACGCCAATGCCAAAACGACGATCGCGGCGGAAAACGCCTTTAGTGACGGCTGCCACTGCCGCACCAGCGGCGGGGCCCGCACCGGCCAACCCGGTGGTTGCACAGCCACGGACGACTGTCACAGCCGCCGCTGCATGCGTTCGCAAGGTTACCTCCGACTTAACGGCGGCGGCAACGCCACGTGCGGCAGACATGGTGCCAAAACCAGCGGCAGCCGCTGCCGCATCAGATGGCCAACGCGGGGCAGCTGCATCCCGGCGGGGTCGGCGCCGCGGCGCCAGCGCCGGGCCGCCCCTGGGCCGCTTCGGAAGCATTGGCAGCATCAACCGCCCAGAGTCGCCATGTGGCAAACTGAGTGCGCTGGCAAAGGCGGTCACCATAACCGTGCCCGTACCGATGGAAGTTGGCGAACCTACCAGTGGGCCAGCGGGTCACCAGAGACGGATCACGTCGCGGCCTTCGCAGCCAGCCAGCAGCGGCACCTCTCCCCAGTGGCATCCCGGTCCTCAGCCGATGGAGGTCACCGCAGCGGCAACCCCATGTGCTGCAGACATGGTGACAACAGCACCAGCGGCCGCTGCTGCACCGGGCGGCGAACGTGGGGCGGCTGCACCCCGACGGGGTCGGCGCCGCGCCAGCGCCCAAAGCACTGGCAGCGTCACCCGCCCAGAGCCACAGTCTGGCGGTGCGCTGGCAAAGCCGGTCACCGTGACCATGCCTGTACCGATGGAAGTTGGTGAACCTGGGCCGGCGGGTCACCAGAGACAAATCACATCCCGGTCTTTGCAGCCAGCTCAGCTGGCAGCGGCGCCTCTCTGTCAGGCGGCAGCGTCACCTCTGACGGTAACAGTCGCAACGGGTACCCAATATCCGGCATCACCGCTATGACAGTTCTGGCGCCCGCCAAGATACACGCTGCCAACCGGAAGGTCAATATCCCGGGGCTGGACTGCCGCATGTGCGACAAGTTCATAGTGCGAGCAGATCCTCGCGCCCCGGACAAGAACTGCCCAGCGGCACACGCATGTGCACACCAGCGCACGCGCCACACAGGGAAAGGGAAGCAATTTGCAGAACTGCATGTTCAGCTTTTCCGGAGTCCTAGACCACCGACCAATATGCGGAGGCCTGGAGCAGGTCTGCGATGGGTGCGGCAACCTCTTCATCAGACGCACAGCAGCAAGCGCCACGACACCATCTGGCGATCTAGGGGCCCTGGACCAGTGCGACGTGTGGCGCTGCGCCGACTGCCTCGCAGGCCCGGTCGCCGCGACAGCATGCACACTGTCAGGCTGTGACCGTGCATCAGGCCATTATCACATTGCTGACATACACACCCGACCAACGACATGCGCGGCGGCAGCGGGTGGTGCAGCTGTTGGTGGGGGGAATAGCCTGAAGCCAACAGCCGCGCTGCTCGCCGCCGCTAGCAAATGTGGTCCCATACGCAAAATCCTCGGATGCGAGCACCTGGGGGTAGACCCCAGGCAAGCCCATGCATCTACGTTGGACGGTGTGACAGTTGCGCCGCTGCCGAGACTGACCCGGAACAGCACAATGGGTGTGCTGCCTGGCGAAAGTCGTGCTAGCGATAGCGGCGCAACGATGTCAAGCAACGATCGTGTGCCCAGCACACCTGGCAGTGCAGCAGCTGCTGTCGCAGCGGGCGCTCAGTCTAGCGAATGCCCCAGGGACCCGACGGTATCTCACTGGCACGGCTTGCTGGGGGCGGCTGGCGCACTCGCGCGCAGGGTACGTGCACTGGCCCTTGCCCCCAATCGGGCACGCGTCACGGGGTCACGGTGCTTGGCGCTTGGCCGACGGGTACCAAGCTTGAACCCTGCCGCACGTCACGCCGACTGCATATGCGGCCGGCGGCCAGCGACGCGCCAGCAACACAGACCCTACTGGGCCGGACTCCCTGCGCACCGCTGGTGAATCAGATGCATGACCTGACGGTCACGTTCAGCTTGCTCTCCCTCCGAGAAGAGGGCAACGACCTGGCAGCGGTGTTTGACCAACTCTCCCTTGGGGAACCGGTCGTTGCCAGGTCGCCTCGCCAGCCAGCCGGGAAACATGGTGAGTCAGACGTAACGCAGGCCGGTGATAACAGCACCCACGCAACAATGACCGAGACAGCATCTGTCACGGCTATGGTTGCCAGTGGAAAGCGCAGTCGACGCAGAGGTAAACACAGACGGCGGACGCAGGAGCGACAGGCCCAGTGCGACAATTCTCCTGCACCTCTAGGGCAGCTGGCACCAGCCACCACACCGCCGAGGGGCGGTGCCTCTGCCCCCTCAGCACCAATATCCGGGCCGGCGAAGGTCACCACCGTGACGGTGGCGACCCGGATACCCTCAACCGTGTGCCATACAGTCACCATGGAGGAGCAGCAAGACGCGCTGGCAAAAGCCACCAACTATGGTTTTTCCACTTGGCACACGGGCCTGCAGGCACTCCACAAACAGGCACTTGGGGAAAACACAGCGACGCTAGCACGTGGTGGGGAGCTTCGCCCCGTGAGCAACGTGGGCAACGGCAACTGCCTGATTCATACAGCTCTACACGGCATAGGCAGCGTCGCAGTTGAGCACGGACTGCCGGCCCCAGCGCTGGTGATTGCCATGCGAGAGGCACTGCTGGACGGGATGGTGGCATACGTCACGCAGGGGGCGGGCAAACAAGGGGCCAGCATGTCATCGATGCGTCAACTGACCGCGCATGCCGCAGCCCAACCTGCGTGTACACGTGAACAATTCGACACGTACGGGACACGCGCTCGCTGCCTCGCAATCGAGTACGGCACAAATGAAACGGACAGCAAGGACAGCGGGCACACGCTCCTGCTGCAACGCCTACAGGAAGAGGGCGTGTGGGGACGGCCCCTCGGTTTGTCTGTGTGGGCCATTGTTGCAGCGGTCTACGCGGTCTCGGTGACGGTGTGGCAGGCCAAGCCTCAGGCCACTGGCAGCACGCAAAAATCAACAGGGCTGGTGCTGGCACAACTGATGGGGCTGCCAGCGGTATTCGCACCGGCGACTCCAGCTCAGCCTGGCTGCCATCTGGATGTGCTGTGGACGCCGCCTGGGCTATATACAAATGTGGGACACTTTGAACTGCTTGTCGCCCCTGCGGCAGCTCCGCCCTTGCCAACCACTGTGACAGCGTCGGCGACCACTCAAGCTGACAGCACCCACATCACGGCTCCGAGTCGGACACAGCCCCGTACTGCGCTACAGTTGCCACAGCAGCCTGAGCCACTGAGGTGTCCACTATGCACACTGGCATTTTGGCAGCTTGGTCAGAAAGAGGGCAGCAAACAGCGAGGCAAACTGTCAGCTGCGAGCCGCATGGCACCGGTAGTGGCCCACTTCAACGGTGGTAGCTGCACGAGGTCGATGCTGAACCCTGAGGCGAGCACATCACACTGTCAGCAAAATCCGGCGGCAGCATACGCCAAGGGCATCCGGCAGCAGGTTGATCACGACCCATCCGGTGACCGTGCCCCTTCAGGCAGCAGTACCTGCAGCACTGAGGCACACCATGCCAAGCATGTGCAAGAGATGAGCACCATGTATAATTGCACGGCAGAAGACCTCCTACGGGCGGTAAGGAAGCTGAGTGCATGCACAGGTGCCTGCGGTCTGGTCCATATGTCAGCCAGCGCGGGGCAGAGGCAATGCGCGCTGACCTCGCCATGCCACACGTGTCGACGGAATGGAAGCGCCCCCACGCGCGCACGCCCGGCAGTACCCCCGGGCCAGTCCGAGGGCGGGGGTGCGGGTAGCGACGGCGCGCCCGCGGCGGCGGGGGCTGCCGCAGCGACACCTCCAAAAACCACCGGCGGTGCCGGCTAGTGGCGCTGCCAACTCAAAGTCTAGCAAGAAACGCCCGGCGGCCACGGCAACCGGCGCGCAACGCCGGCGCCGAACGGCAGCTGCTGCGGCACCGCCTAGCAGCGCTGGCAGCCGCACTCAGTCTGACAGCCTGAGGCTGCAGGACAGCAGCCCCCCCCACGGGACGGCCGTGGGATGGGCGGACATGGACGTGGGCCCGCCGGACGATGCCGCGTCACCGCCCCCCCCGACCACCACCACCAGTGGCAGGCCCTCAAAGCCCCAGGCACGAGCATCCCTGGCTTGGGACCTCTCGACACCCTCGGTCGTCCACGCACTTGACCAGACCAATGAGGCGGATCTACTGCTGCTGCGGTTCACCACGACTGCCAACCCCTTCCGCACTCAGCTGCAGTGCACCCAGTGGGCACGGCTAGTGAAGCACGCCACACGACTACTGGCGGACGCCACAGACAGTGCACGTGAGGCGGCACGGGTGCGCCTCCACCATGGTGCCGGGGCGTTTGCTCATCAGGTTTCTCAGACTCTAGTGCAGCGCGGCTACAGGCTGCTGCACCTGCTGGCAGCAATGGCCTTTGGTAGGCAACCGGAGGGAACCGGTATGCCGCCTGCGGCCCGGCTGGCAGCGTTGCTGTCTGGCGACTTCGCGGAGCTACTGAGAAAGACGCTGTCAGCAGCAGCGACGCTGCGGGCCCCCAAACCAAACAACGCAGCTACGGCGTCGGCACAAACGAACTTCGATGCCGACTGGACGGAGGCTGACTCCAGGCAGCAAACAGCATGCGCTGCCCTCTCAGGCAAGCGACGGGGGGTAGGCTTGGCTGCCGCACGACTAGAGGCGCGTGAAGCATGCGCCCCAGCAGACGAGGTCACGGCACAGGTGCTGGCAGCAAAGCACCCTGAAACTGGCACCCGGCCGTGGGTAGTCAATACGCCAATGGAGCAAGTGCGCGGCCTGGTACGCGACGCCCGGCGGCACTGCTTACACAGCGCAGGGGTGGCAACGACCGCCGGGCCAGCTGGCAGCGGCAGTCCTGTCTTCGAATCGAATCAGGCACATGATCACAGCGATAGGCCTGAGGATGCTGCCAGCGCAGCCAGACGGCGCCTCGAGGTGGAGGCGACAGACATACTGTCGACCTTGTCCGCAGCAGGGGCGGGGAAGGCAGGAGGGCTGGACGGCCTACGCTATGAACACCTCTTGATGGCCGCTGGGCCTGGTGCACCAGTGAAAGCAGCCACCCGCCCCGTGGGCAGTGCCTCGCCAGGACTAGCTGGTGGTTCAGAATCAGATGTGATGGAACCGGCATTCGCCCATCACCTGGCCAAGGTGTTCACGACGCTGCTTGTTGAGCCCGAACTGCTGCCGGAGCAATCGCAACGGCTTCTCCGCGCCGCGGCCCTCTCAGGCATAGGACAGAAGCGGCGTCCGATCGCCTGCTCCAGTGTCTGGCGCAGACTCCTCGGGTCCACAGCGGCACGGAGTGTCAAGGGCAAGATATCGGGGCTGCTGGCCTCCATGTCGCAGTTTGGCGTAGGATACCGGTCTGGCGTCGAGCATGTGGCAGCGCGTGCGCGCGTGTGGCACGAGCTGTATGGCACCACAATCCAGCTGGACTGTGAGAACGCATTTAACAGTGTGGATCGCGCCGCCATTGTGCGGGGGCTTATGCTCTTCTGTCCGGAGCTGCTCCCGCACTTTGAGTCCGTATACTGTGGTGACACTGCCCCAGAGATGCGGGTGGAGGTGAACGGTGAAGCTCGCATTATCTGCTCCCACCTAGGGTGCCAGCAAGGGGACCCTCTAGGGCCGCTGTACTTTGCAGTGGCAGCGGCCTTCCTACTCTTCTACCCTGATGGAGTGAATGCGACGCCCGGCAGTATGCCGGTCTATGGCCACAGCACAGCGGAACCGCCAGCCCCGCACTGTGCTTTCCTGGATGACCTCAACGTGCTGCAAGCTGCCTATTTCGACGATGCAGCGGCCGCTGGGGTGGCAGAGGTGATCCGCCGGCTGGCGGCAGGGGGCCTACGCGTTCGACCAGACAAGTCGCTGGCCATCGCCATGCGCGGCACAGTGTTTGATGAAGCGGCCAGAGCACGCCTGCGCGCCCTTGACATACCGTTTGTGGACGCCACCATGCCAGAATCCAGTCAGGGCTTTACGTCGGTCGGGGTACCGGTAGGGCACCCAGCCTACGTGCATGCTGCCATGAGCAAGCATCTTGTTGACGCAGGGACATGGCGATTGTCGTGGCAGCTAGCTGGAATGGCGCGGCATCACCTACAGGCAGCACAGTTCATTCTGCGCAGGTCACTGACGAAGCGCATGGGCTTCTTAGCTCGGGTCGTTGACACGGCTTTGAGTGAGACATGGTTGCACGCGTTTGACGGGTTCTGTGCATGGACGCTCGAACGCATGCTGCACCTGCACGGCTGCGCTACCGCGGCAGCCATGAAGTCACACCTGCTGGCCGCCTGCACTGCTGGTGACAATGAGGAAGCCAGCAGTGGCAGCGTGCTGGTATTGCCGCGCTTGGGCCCGCCAGAACTCACGGACATCGCAGTGCCACTGCGGGCGTCACGGTTGCCGGAGCGACGAGGCGGGCTGGGCATGCCGCTTTTGGGGCTACTGGCACCAGCCGCATACACGGCCCAGGCATGCACAACACTGCGGCCGGCAATAATTCATGCCACTGTCACGGTGGCAGCAGGGGCCCTGAGGCTCGGCACTGACGAACACGGCGCAGTCACCTGGTTCGCGCAGCACTCATGCGCAATACGCGAGGACCAGGGACTGCCGCCAATCATCGAGGCCGTGCAACGCTCTACGCGAGCGCTGACAGCTGATGGCGGCGAAAAATCACGCACAGCTGTGGCCGAGCAGCTCCCAGCATCGTTGCTACGGTGGGCAGCAGATACGACGGCCGCAGCGTCGACGCTCCCCACTGCGGTGCAAGCGATCTACGCCGCAACTGCCGTCACGGAGACGGTGACCACTGAGCCAGCCCCACACACCCACGGCATTGTGCCTGGCGCCGAGGCGGCCGCTGCGGCGGCGACCGTACCTGGCCCTCAAGCCGCTGCCGCGGCTGCCCCTTCCACGCCCGCTAAAACACAAACTAGCGCGGAAGAAAGCAGCTGCAGCGGCGGGCAGGAGGACGACGACGACGACTGGGAGGCCTATGCTGACGAGATCTGCAGGAAGGTAGTGCCCCGCCGCCGGCGCGGTCACTTCACGCACGGACTACAAGCCGGCCTTTCAAATGTTCTTCGACGTCAATACGAGTTTTGCCTGGTGGAGGACCTAGAGGCTGCCTCGGCTGGTGCCGTGGGCAAGCCGACGGAGGCTGCACCTATTGGTGACTCGCGCGACACCAGCCGCCGCCGCCAACAGGCTAGCGCGCGGGTCCTGGCGCAGCTGCGCAGTCAGCTTGCGTCCGGGGCAATGGCGTGGATGAGCGTGCCACCCACTGCCAATGACCGCCCGGGTGCGGCGCCCATGTCCAGTATGGCAGCAGCCACGATGATTTTGGTTGCGATCTTCATAGACGGGTGGGGCATACAGGGCGAGGTGTGCCCATGGCGGTGCAGTGACGTGAGCCCCACCTCCACGCATGCGATCAGCTGCCCCAGCCAGCACATACGGGGGCACAACGCGACACACACTGCCCAAAAGCGGTGCCTGCAGCGCATCTTGAGACAGCACCATGTCTCTATTGTCCGCAATGAGGACGCTAGCGTCTTCAAGGTACCGGGGTATCGGGCGGACACAGTCATTGACCCAGGGTGTCTGCACTTTAGCAGTGCATACCGTAACAAGGGAATAGTGCTAGACACAAGTGTGCGCGCGCCCACAGCGAGCTCGTACCTGACAGGCAAAACAAACGCCTCGAACACGGACGGCTATGCTGCTGGGGTGGGGGAGGACGCGAAGGTCAAGCACCACACCGGCACCTTGACGTCATCTTGGGCTTTTGTGCCATTCGTGCAGGAGTCGTACGGACGGCTGGGCAAGCAGACAAGCCTTTTTGTTAAGGAGTTGGCAATGCACTCAGCACTGTGCTCAGGGGGGGGGAAGGCAGATGTGTTACACAAGGCCGGGTTAGCTAAGCGTCAGATCCTCATTGAGCTGAGCATATCGCTGGCGCGGGAGTTGGCGGAGCGCGTCATGGCGTACACACGTGGAGCGCGAATGCTGGGCTGTGTTGCGGCGCCGGTATCCAAGCTCCTAGGGCACAGCGCAGACTAGGCTGCTGCGTTGACGCAAGCTTTCCGATTGCATAGGCAACCCGGCCTCCCTTGGGCCTTTATAAATACAAGTCCATACGTACATGGGCGACGTGAGCCTCTGGAGCACCACCACGCCGGGACCTGCGCGCTTCAACACGCTCCAGGGGTCCCTCATGGCCGGCGCTGGCACCAGCAGGTGAACGAGGTGAGATCCGGCAGCTGTCTTAGCCCTCTCCGCAGCCTGCTTGCTGTAGTAAGCAGCCGATGCAGCCGCCCACTGCTGCTGAAAGCTCTCTTTCGAGGCCTCTGCCTTCACCCTAGCAGACGACCTGGACGCTCGTGACATTTTTCTACAAAGATGCTGTACTGGCTGAGTGTGATTGTGAATGCAGCGTTTGCCTCTGTGCTGGGCTGGGCTATACGGTGTAGATCGTATATACCGTATATTCCGTATGACCGTACGTATGAGCCTTGCCAGAGCGCATATACAGTCCCATCTTGCACAGCAGCAGCACCAGCCACCAGCAGCAGGACTGGCAGGCCTTATAGGCAGACCGCGCTGGCTCCTTTGCACGCCTGCACAGCCTGCTCCTGGGCTAAGCGTCGTGACAGCAGCAGCACGTCCAGTTGCACCGTTAAAAAGTGCTCTTTCAGAGGTTAAAAAGTGCGGAAAAGTGCTCAGCAGGCCGACTGTATATGCCGTACGTATGAGCTCCAAATGGCTGTATACGTATATTCCGTACGTATGATGGTGATCGGGACCGTATAGCCCAGCCCTGCCTCTATGACGAAAGAGCACCGACGAAACTTGAAGTTGGTAGTGCTCAGCAGAGTAACAAATCAGTCTCACAATTGCTCACTCCCTATTTTCTTACTGCACCATCATGGAAAGCCCCGAGTACTGCGGGAACACAGCGCCCGCCTGGGAGCCTGAGTCCCCACCGAATGCGCCTTCATCGCTACGCCGTCACTTATTCGAGTACACCAGCCGCGACTGGCACCGGCACAACGTCTGCGTCGAGGCGGAGGACACTTCGAGGACAGGGTCTGGGTCGCGCGCAGGGAGGACGTGCTGTTCCCAGCCTACTGCGACGCCTTCAATTTCTACGTCCAGCAGGGCGAGGTGAGGCAGCCGGATGAGAACCCGGATGTCCCCGAGGTTCGACGCAAGCGTGTCAACGAGCACTGCAGGCAGACACGTTAGCCCAAATATACCTCGTCTGTTGTTTTACTGAGTCACGCTGCTGCGAGCGGAATCTGGCGGTGCCGCATCTTTCACCTTGTTTGTTGCTCAAGATTTGAGTGACACTTGACATGAAGCAGATGCTTGCAGCGCGCCGTGCACGACTTGGCTGTCTTGCCGCATGTTATCGTGATGGGCATGGTGTCTAGTCCAAACCCTCATGTCTGTCGTGTGATTGGTCCGCAGTACCTCAGATGTCACTGCACATGCACTTCGGAAGCCACACTGGCACATTTGACTCACTTTGACGTGGTGCACACACCTGAGGTGGCGCACACAACAATTGACACAGTGCACACAATTGACACTGCATTGACACACTTGACACAATAGACACATTTGACACTGTTTCTTACTAATGACACAATTGACACTGCATTGACAGACTTGACACAATAGACACATGTGACACTGTTTCACACTATTGACATGCTTGACTCAAGAGAAGCAATGGTGCAAACCGCCGCGGTTTATAAGCGGGTGACCGAAGGTCACGTGGTGCGGCCTAAGGCCGCGTCGCCAAAGGCGACACCCGGTAGGGCCACACTCCGCGCTTGTCAATGGTGTACATCGCTAGCCAAGTGTCAACAATGTCAAAAATGCAAACAGACGCAGTTCTGGCTACACAAAACTGGACGGACACAAATGACACGGAGTCGACAGCATGATTGTTTTGGCATTCGCTGACTAGTTAAGGCTTGTACGGCCTGGCCATCGCTTCAGCAGTGGACTTGGCGCCCGTCATGCACAGACGCTTGTCTCGATGCTCAGCATGAAAGAGATTGTCAGCATCAAGCCGTGCCTCAGCCACCCTGTCGCGCGCCGCGCGGCATCGCGACATGCACTGGATGGTCAAAGCAGCGGGGTCGGATCGCCGCTCAAACATCCACGCATAAATTGAATCGATCAAGATGTGAAAGTGAAATGCTTTGCTCCACCCCCACTGAGTCTTCTGTGCCACCCTGTAATACGGTCTACCATAGAATGCATCCAGCCTCACGGTGGGGGTGTCAAACAGCGCATTACAAGTGTCCACTACCCGCGCTGCAGTCGCGTGTGTCTGACACAACGTCACCACACCCTCAAAGCTTCTGCCTTGCCGAAGCTCGTCCATCACCGCCTCGAGTGGTGCCACGTCGGGCGCCGCATCGAGCATCATTGTGAACAGAGGACCCTCATACGGCATCTTCGGCCACCACGTGGGTCGCTTCTCGAGGCTGGACAGCCAGCCGAGCTGTGCTTGCGCAGACATGGCTGGTGATCCTGGCACGTGTGTTGCAGGCGCTCGTGTGTCGCCCTGTTTGAACATGCCAGACAAGCAATAGGAGATGTTGTGGCCAAAATAATGACAAATGGGGCGCCGAAGAACAAGAAATCGCTGCTGTTGTTGCAAGTGCTTTGATGCACACTGCTATTGCTGCCGGACGAAGGACGCACCTTTGAAGAGAGACACTGCCTGCTTTGGTGACCAAGCACAGCCCTGCCACCTCCGCTGCCTCGCTTGTGAAAGCGTTATTGCTTTTGCTGCCTTGCTGCTGAGCTGCTTGCCTGCTCCGCCGCTTAGCTGCTTTGCGGACCTGCTGATGTCTGAATGCTCCTGCTGTGCCAGTTGCTGCACACTCCTTTTGCTTGAGAGCGCTGCTGTCTGTCCCGCCCGATCTGAAACCTCAACTGGTGGACTTGAACTGCAAGCCTGTTGTGAAGTGTGCACAGCAGCAGCAGCAGCAGCAGCAGCACCGCCAGCAGCAGCCAGCAGCGCACGAAGGCAACCCAGCAGCAACAGCAGCAGCGCAGCAGCAGCGCAGCAGCAGCAGCAGCAGCAGCAGCAGAGCGCCAGCACAGCAGCAGCATGTCTGACGAGATCGCCACAGATGACAGCAAAGAGGCGATCACGCAGGTTGTGGTGGTGAAAGAGACCATCCAACAACTGATCGATCAGCTTGCCGCAGTTCAAGAATCTACAAAGGTCGATGAGCTGATGGAGGCTGTCGACTTTGTCAACAGCCACGCTGAGGACTTTATGCCCTTCGTGGCTGATCTCAACAAGTCAACGAGCCAGCAAGTAGATCTCATCAAGCAGCTGGAGAAGTGCATCAGCGATGGACAGGTGCTGGGGAAGGGTTGCATCGATGCCAACATCAACATCATGCCTGGGCTAGGGTCAGATTTGTTGTACGTTGCGACCGACACGTCCATGCAGCTCGAGGGCTTACGTGTCGGCCATGAGAAGTGCAGAGCCCTGGCTACGGATTGCGAAGCAGGCATCGCATCGCTCGTCGACACTGCGAGGTACATGAATGGCGCCACAGAACAATCTGCGACACTCGAAGAGCAGCCGACTCCTGCGGCTTCCACATGGATGGGCGCAGCGCGTGATGCTGTCATTAATATCAACTTAGTGAAACACCAAGTTGCACCCCAGAGGGATGAGTATTTGCATCTACTCCCTCACAACTAGGGTTGGCAAACCCGTATTCCGTATATATACGGTATATACTGTATATAGGTATAATAACCCGTATCTGAAAAACTGGCTTGAAATATCCGTATTTTGCCGTATATTCTCCCTTTTACTACCGTAGCTTAACCTCAGGGTCTACCAGACTTCGCACTGCGAAAACAGCAGCAGCGACACACTGGTTTGCTGCTGTTTCCAACAGTGGCATCAACGCTGAAGGGTTCGAACTTTAAATGTTGGCGCCAAGGCTGAAGACATCGAAAACAATTGTTTAGAACACAGTTGCGGGCCATGGCCAGTGCGGATGTGGGGCCTGATCTGGCTAAAGAGGCCTGTGCAACCTATCAGAGGCTTCGCGATCAGAAGCGGAAAGGCAGAGCAGTGTGGTGGGGCGCTTTTGATGTACAGCTGGAAGGGAACTGCGTATGGCTGAAATGCCTTCGCTGCCATGCCAAATTGGGTAGCAGCAATCCCTCCCGCTGCGCAGACTCCCACCTAGAGAGTAAGGCATGCATCAAGGCAGCTGCTGCTTCATCAGCAGTGGCCGCAGCAGCAAGTACAGCTGCTGCCGCAGCTGCTGCTTCCACCTGTAATGCTGCCGACGAAGACTGCGAGGTAATAGAGCTTGGCAGCAAGCGCCAGCGTGTTACCACGGCGGATTTCATGGCCACAGCAGGCCAGGTGACGGAGGCACGAGAGAGCCTTGCCAGGTTTTTCTTCAAGGGGGGGGGTCGCCTTCAATCTGGTCGAGCACGAAGATCTCGTGGCGGCGTTTGCTGCTCTCGGCGTCACCCTCCCCAACCGCAAAGCTCTGGCTGGCAAGATGCTGGATGTAGAGTACAACCGGGTCGGCACCAATGTGTCAGCAGCCATTGACCTGCAGCCACTCCTGCAGCCGGCAACTGATGGGTGGAGGCGCGGGCACGTTGGACAGGGCTCGCCGATGATCAACATCATGGTACTGCTGCCAAAGGGCGGGTCCTACTTCGTGAAGGCGGAGACAGCACGTGGTGTCTGCAAGGATGCGGCCTGGATTATGGAGCAGCACCTACGGTGGGCAGCAGAGGTCACAAAGGGAGACCTGGGCAGAATGCTTGGCATGGTCATGGACAACACGAAGGTACGAGCCAGTGGCTGAATTGTCTTGCTTTGATGTTCTTTTCTCGTGTCAGTGTGGAGTAATATCTTGTGAGTTGGACCACGACAATGGGTAGATAGCTGTGCCCATCACGTTTGAAATCTGCTGGTGCTCATGAGCTAGCCGCTGCTATATTGTTGTGCGAACTGCAACATGGTACCCCTAACCATTTTGTATGATATGCTCCATATGCTGCCGCAGTGCTTTCACAATGCTTGGTGGTGTTTGTGAACAGTTGCCAGGTGCATAAACAAATGCACATGTTCAGGCTGCTTATCAATGCTCATGTCCTGCGTCCTATTGCATTGCGTTTCAGGCCAACAGAAACGCACTGGAGCAGATGAAAGCTAAGCAGCCCACATGGCTTCTGCTAGGATGCCAGGCGCATGCATTTGCGCTCCTGATCAAGGACCTTTACGGACAGAAGACGACTCGCTGTGCTTGGGCCAACAAAGCGTACTCCATGGCGCTGATGATGTCGAACACCATCGCCAGCTGCGAGAAAGTGCACACAGCCTTGAGGGACCAGCAGGTGTTCAAGTATGGCAGCGTCAAGCAGATTCGCACCAACTGCCCGACCCGCTTCGCCATCTTGCACTTCATCTGCTGCGACCTGCTCAAATCCGAGGACGCCATCCGGTTAATGGTTGCTTCTCGCGACTGGGCCAAGGTATCAGAGGGCAGCACTCACGCGCGCGAGTTCACTGGCGCTGCTACAGTTGTGCCGGGGCGCGGCAACAGGTCAGACTATTACTTCTTTGAGGAGGTGGCGGCGCTCGTCAAACTTGTGCAGCTCGTGTCTGACGCCATTCATCAGCTTGAAAGCGACCAACCGCTGCTCAGTCAAATGCTTCCCATATGGAAGCAGCTACTCGAGCACGCGAAGGCGTTCGATGAGCACGAGGACAACGCCAAGCGCGCGGCGGTGCTGCCGCTGTTTGAGCGGCGCTATGAGGTGCACCGCGACAAAACATGGCCTGCTGCGTTTGCTCTAGACCCAATTCACGCCATTGAGCAGGATGGTGAGTGGTTCATGCCACTCAGCAAGCTCAGCAGCATAGAGCTGCAGGCAGCCAAGGCTTGCTGCATTGAGCTAGGGGGGGTGCAGAATGCGCAGGACATCAAGACGGAGCTCTTCAAATTGCAGCTGTCGCCGCTGCCAGAGCATATGACAGATGCGCTCCCCATGCTGACCACACGCACAACTGTCACTGAGGGTAGAAGGGTCAAAACTAAGCTTGCAGACAGCACAATGCGTCGAGGGTGGTGGCAAACGGTGGGCAAAGAGTCATATCCGCATCTGTCTAAGGTAGCTGTGCGGCTCCTGTCATTCCATGTCACCGCTTGTGCATCTGAGCGCAACTGGTCGCTGTGGGGCAATGTTTACCCCAAATGCAAGAGTAGGCTTGGCCTTGAGCGTGGTGGCAAGTTGGTGTTCATAAGGGGGAATGATAAGACGCTTGAGCACAAGGCAGATGAGGAGGTGATGCTTAGCCTGATGGAGGGTGAGGACACTGAGGAGTAGTGTGCGGCGTCACGTTTTGGGTTGTGTGCACAAGTGTGCTCGTAACTTGCTTGTTGATTGCAGCTCATGCAGCGCTCACAATTTAAATGCATGTCAAGTGTGATGGTGGCAGCAGTTGTTTCTGGCTCAATGCATGATGCCCATGATTTTTTGTTGAAGTTTGAGTTGAAGAAGTGCCTGTTCTGCTGATCTGTGTTTGTGACATACGGAAATGTACCAGTATATACGCCATGTACGTGTATATACTGGTATTTTATACGTATTTGTTTTTCAAATATACGCATTTTGCCAACCCTACTCACAACCACTAAGTTTCGTATCCTCTCGGCCTCCAGTCTTGGTGAGCGCTCCAGATGCCGGATATCACATATACCCCGCGCATGCCGATAACGCCTTTCGCCCCCTGGTCCCGATCGAACTCTACTAGTACACTCGGTGTGTGTGGATGTAGGACAACCATGGCTTGTTGTGCACAGCCGTGTTCTATAGTTGTTACCATCCTGATTTTCAAACCCGCACCCTAGGCATGTCTTTGTGCTGAACGCTGCAGGTACCATGACTACCACAGCCCTCTGGCATATGGCTCTCACAATCTTCTTGAGCGGAGCAGCAGCACACCCTTTCTTGGGCTTCCAAACACCATCCTCAAACAAAACGAGGAGTTTGCCGTACAGCTGCCTTCCTCCCTTGATTGGAGCCACCCGCTCTGCGATTTCCTCCGTAGCCCTCTGTATCGCCCTGAAACACAGAAATCGGTGACCCCGCCGCTTTGGGGTAAGAAGCTCGTTCCACCGTGTGACACAGCGCCACACACAAATTTCCATGTCCTGCAGTATCGTATGAATGTAGCCAGGTCGCAGGTGTTCTTGCGTTCCCCTTCCAGCTGTTGCAATGCCTGTCCATATGGCGTACCATCCCTCCTGCGCTGTTTCTCCACACTCTTGGACTTCTTTGTGAACGTCTTGGTCTGCCACTCCTCGTTGCTGAATGTGACGCGTGGATGATTGCCGAACACTATATCTGCAGCATTCTCGAGTCGCCACTCCTGTCCTCAGATGTGGTTACCCTCCACGACGCAAACCTGGCCAGGATCCACCGGTGTGACCGTGACATCGTCAAAACCACCTAGACCTGCAGCTGTGTGGACGTGGCGTAGGTTATAGACTCCATCCCCTCTCTCCAGTATTTCTAAAAGTGTGGTGTCCTCAAAGCTGACGTGATAACCCGCTTCTTGAAGCTGTCGAAGACCAGGTGCCCCTGGGTGATCCAAAGCGGGGGTGATGAGTTGTAGCCGCATCTGCTTTCCGTCCGTTTCGAAGGAGGGGCCGATCATCCACGGCGCTGGTATGTCTCTGCCATCTCTCACCATCTTCAGCGCAGCAAACATGCCATGCTCGCTCCGAGCATACTTGTTGAAACTGGTCCGCAGACGGGGTATGTTCGCATCCTTGCTGAATGGATCCATGATGACCTTGTACCACCACGGATCACCATCTTCGATGCAGACCTTCATCTTTGGGAATAGCTCACAGACTGACTTCCTGCACAGTCTGATGAAAGTTGCCGCATTGTGGTTGATTGGAAGAGGGCTCATGATCTTTGGCGGGGCCTCGTAGAACGACCACTGGTCCAGCATTGCCCGTCGCGCCGCTTTGTTGGTGTCTACCGGCTGAAGCTTCGGGAAAGAGGCGTACGCTTCACTGCAGATGGAGTCGTATTGGTGTCGGTCCTCAGTGAGATACATCTCTTGAAGCTCCAGAAGGTGCCTCAGTTTGCTTGGGTCATCAGATCCGTAGAAATCCATAACTGTGGAACACAGCTGCTCAATGTCGTCGAAGCAATTGTTGAAGCCGAGGCGCTGCAGCTCATCACGTAGCGCCGCCATCACATCCATCTCAGATCTGTCGGACAGCACGAACGAGCAGAGCTCCCCCACACGTCTCTCAAATACCTTCTGGTGGAATGGCACTCGCCCACGCAGCTTGATTTTTAGACCCCACTTCAGCAGAGTATGTCTCCTGTCATTGAAGTGAACTTCGATGAACGTCTTTGCTGCCACTGCCATATCATCCGCTTGATTCTCGACCACTCTCGAAGTTCCCGGCATAGGTTGATATGCTGTGATGCCAGTGGCAGCCGAGAAAGCAACAAATTGCTGCTTGACCGCCGCACAGCCCCCGGTGCCTCCCCTGCAACATGATAGACACGCTTTGAAGAAAGCTGCGTCCGCAGCAGGAAGTGTTTGTTCCTCGTTGAGGGACCTGATGAAGATGTAGTTGGCCAATAGAGACGCGTTGACTCGCACCTTCGATGCGTGATCTGAGACGGCGGTGAACTTGTCGATGATGGCGTCCACGGTGATGCCTTCTATAGGGGAATCACGAAGCATCGTTTTTAGGCCGACTGGGATGGTGCTCACGCGTTCAGGTTTGACATCATCCTTCCCCCCCTTCAGCACACCGAACGTGCGCAGTAAAAGGGACGAGAGCAGCTTGACTGCGCTTGGGAGCTCGCCGTTCTTCTTGTAAATCGCATCGCCGAAAGCCTTGAAGAGCCGGTTGCGCAGGTTGTTCACATCTGTATCAGTTTTGGCTTTTGCACGGTCTTCAGCGATCTTCTTCTTGCCCTCTGCGACCTCCTCTGCAGAGCGCTTCTTGCGCACCTTCTTGGTCGGCTTCTTGCCAGCGCCCCTCTTGGCAGGCTTCTTGTCAGGGTTCTTGGTCATCGTGGTATGGCCATGACCTGGCTCTTATAACGAATCCCAATATTTTTTCTGCTCTGATTTAAGCACAGAGAGTGAGAGTGAGTGACCTGCAGAGCTGTCATCTCAATTGTATTTAATAAATGAATTTCAATATAATAAAGGCTATGGTAATAAAATAATCAAACACCGATGTCCAGAAAATGCCGAAAGGCTAATTGCCGGTTCAAAACACCGAGCAGTCCCTGAAAGGGCAGACGTTGTCAACTGGGGTTATGTAACATCCGTTTGAAAGAATTAATGTGAAGCCCCAGTTCTTGGCATACCTTTCTTACTGATGACACAATTGACACTGCATTGACACACTTGACACAATAGACACATGTGACACTGTTTCACACTATTGACACGCTTGGCACAAGCTTGACACAAGAGAAACGAAATTGTCAATGGTGTGCATTGCCAGGCTTGTGTCATAAGTGTCAACAGCTGCAACGGTCGCGCTACCGCCTGCGCTTGCTACCGTGCATCACTGCGCAGTGCAAACAAACCCTGCTTGTCATTTTTCCCCGTCCCCCCCTCCAAAGGACCGTATTTGCTGAGTAGAAATTCCGAATTCTGTCTTTTTATCTCAGCTCGCTCCGCCTGTTGCTTTGCTTTCCTCTTTTCTCGTGCACGCTCTTCCTTGTGCAACTTTGCGAGTTTCTGATCCATCTTTGCTGCAACCCTGTCTCTGTATCGTTTCTCCAGGGCTTCAGCCTTCTCACGTTCCTCCTTCTCCATGGCTTGAGCCTTCTCGCGCGCATCCGCCGCTTTCATCTCCGCCGCATGCGCTGCGGCCTCTTGGGATGCCCTGCGCTGCGCCTTCTCACGTTCCTCCTTCTCCACGGCTTGAGCCTTCTCGCGCGCATCCGCCGCTTTCATCTCCGCCGCATGCGCTGCGGCCTCTTCGGATGCCTTGCGTTGCGCTTTCTCCAGTGCCGCACTTGCTCGCCTCCGTCGTGCCCAATAACATGTTGTGCAATACGTATGCCATGATTCTCTCACCCTGCCTTCACATGTACTACAAACGGGTGGCAGCACGCTTTGTGTGCTATAAGAGCTTCGCGCTTGCATGGTGCTGTTTGCACCCTTACTGTGCGGTGCACAATGTGACGACTCACTATCACCAGATGAAGACTTGCTGTCGCTATTGTCAGCGGCACATGCGCTGGATAGCCGCTTGAGCATCTTCTGCTTTTGAACAGTGAGTGCCTTGTTCTGCTTCTGTGCACGTCTCACACATGTTAGAGGAGATGTTTCGGACTGGAGACCTTTCCTCGCTCTCACCATCAAGGAAGAACTCAATGACCTCTTTGGCGTGCACCTCGATGACGTGCATTCCGATCGACGCCAGAGCTTCCATCTTTGACAAAGGCACTCTGTGGGAGTGCTTTATCTCAATGGCAATGTCCACCCCATGCTCGTCCCTAATCATCACATCAATGATGTACAGGCTCTCATCAATGTGTATATGGTGCTCTGCACGCGCACTGCCCTCTTCAAATCGGTGGCAGTGCATGAGACCATCACACCGCACACAATCACATTTCACAACAAACTCTCCGACTCTCATGGCTACCAGAGTTTTAGCGATGATATGCTGCAATGACTCGCCAAGTGATGTGGAACCTGAGACCTTGTCGCGCATGCCGGCACATGTCGATCCTGCTTCATGACGAAAGTATGGTCTCCGGATCGTAGGCACACAAGGAATGACTTTTTTCTTGCAGCACGGGCACACACATGGTGTATCTGTGGCGCTCGCCATCTTAGGGTCAAGCACGTCGCTCATCTTCAGTTCGTTGACGTCTTTGTGTATGGCGTCGGCACGGAGCGCCACCGGCATTGACACCGCAGATGCATGGTCATGCTGTCTCTTGTTGCGCATGGTGATTGTTCCCTCTGTACACGTGTGAACTGCACCGATACCAATATTATATTTGCATGAAATTTTACATACATGCACAATTGACACGCTTGACGCACGTTTGACACAAATGTATGCACTGGACACGATTGACACAACAGACGCAGCAGACACTACTGTACATGTGCTGCTTTCCAAGCAGCTGCACGAGCAAGCAGCAAATGGCACACAACAGACACGATTGACACAACAGACGCAACAGACACGATTGACACACATGTATGCACGAGACACATGATACACAACAGACACGATTGATACAACAGACGCAACAGACGCATATCAAACACTGGTGACCAGCTGTGTATATTGATATGCACGCGTCAATAGTGTCAAAAGCTACCATGATCGCGCTACCGCCTGCACTCGCTGCCGAGTCACAGCATAACAGGAACAGCATAGAGCGCACCTGCGAAGAGCACCAGCAAAGAGCGCTTACAAAGTGCACTTGTGAAGAGCAAGTAATGTCGACTGTGAACTTCAAGCTTATTGATGCCACATACTTCAACTTTACTGTTTGGTTCACATATCCAACACACAAACTGTGTTACATGTACCTGTAGTTCTCAAATGACGAAGTCTACACTTTTCCAAACTTTTTGAATTTTTTTGTCTGTATTGAATTTTTCTGATGTCTGTAGGTACTAGTCTCACAGAAAGAGACAGCAAGATCGGGATGTACCCTGGTTGAAAGTCCCTCAGAATTATTTCCAATAATATTCAATTAATTGAGGTGAATTAAATAACTGTCAGTATTGTCGTATATTGGAAAAGCTAGCCCAATCCTGGAAAAACAAAGTTTTCAGATTTCTCGGGTCGTTACGAAATGAAGTTCGGGTAGTCATGTAGACTCGAAAGACTGTAGGGTAAAATATGGGCATTTGTAGGCACTCATGTTGATGCACAACTACTAGGTGAATGACATACGCATGTGTGACACGTTTGACAAGTGACACAAGGCACACTCTAGACACAATTGACACGACCGACACACATTTGACACAATTAACACACAGGTGTGCACCAGACACGATTGACACGACAGACAAATCGCTCTGCAAACCGCGCAGCGATTCATAAGAGCGAAGTGTCGCCGTCGGCGACGCGGCCTTCAGGCCGCCCTCTTGCGATTTATAAGTGCTTCGCACTTGCACAAAGGACACAATCGACACAGCAGGCAACTCACGCAGCGAACCGCGCAGCAAACCGCGCAGCGATTTATAAGCGCAAAGCGCTTTGCAGATGCTTGCACTGTGCATGTAGCAGCAGCGAAATTTTGCATCTGTTGGTATTATTAAACATGACCCGGTATGCACGACATCAGGGATGCCTTTATAACGTATTTGCGAATGCCATGACATCCAGAAGCGACGTCATGGCTAGGGCGACGAGAGGCTCAAGGGTGTTGGACTTGATGAGTGCATCAACATCGGCGATGGTGGTGGCCGTGATGCCATAGGCTATGGGGTTGAGGCTGACGCTGCTGTGGGCGGGACACAGGTACGAGTCGAACCTGACACTGTCAAAGACGAAATGGTCGGTATGAAAACCTTGCTGTTCGCACCCGCGCCAGAAGCACCAGTAAGGCCCCCCCAGCGCCTCTAGCTCAGCTGCCGTCGGCTGACGCTGCCGCATCTGTGCCTGCAACGAAACGCTGCAGGAATCTGCATCGTCCTCGCTCAGACCCTGTGCGCAAGCGACGACAAGGCACAACGGTGTCAATTGTATACATTTACACAACAGGTTCGGGTGCAGCACCGATCACATGCAAGCGATACAAATGACAACGTTGTGCGTTCCCTCACCTTGTCGTACATGACGCTCTCCTCGTCAACTCGCACGCGCTTGGCGGCGGGCTCGCCTGCTGCCTGCGGCGCGCGCGTTTGCGCAATATCCGCCGCATCTGCATTCGCAGCCTCTGTAGGCTGCACGGCCTCCGCATCCATGTAGGCTGCACGGCCGCCGCCTCCACTGCCTGTGGCACTGCCACTGCCGCTTCCAGAGCTCGCACCCGCGCCTCCAGGTCAGCCGCTACCGCCAGGCGCTGCTGCATCTCTGCCTGCAGCCTTTCATTTCCCTCCTCCGCCTTGCGCACACGCGCCTCCAGAGCCGCTGCGACCGCCTGGCGCTGCTGTATCTCTGCCTGCAGCGTTGCGACAGCGGCCTCCGCCTTGTGCACGCGCCCCTCCAGTGCCGCCATCGCTTTATGCATGGCAGTGAAGCCAGCAGCAGGCCTTGATGCAATGGCAGGGCTGTCGAGATCGCTGCTGTCGTAGTCACCTGAGTCGCTGCTTCTGGTGGTGTCTCTCGGTGTATGCTTCCTTGGTGCGGCTGCTTCTCCAGAACTGTCGCCATCGCTGCTGCTGCCATCGTCAGGCTTTGAAGTTCTGGTGGCCCAGGATCCGCTCCGCTCATCCGCGACCCTGAAACTCAAAAAGCAACCGAGCACTTATGCTATAGTAAAGTCTCCAGGGCAGAACAGGTGTTGAAGTTGGGTTATGGCATGCTGTAGCCCTATGTCAGGGGCATCTGCTGACTACTCACTTGTTGAAGTTGATGTTGTTCCTGATGTGATATTGAACTTCAACGGTGATATTCATACTTCAACTTCATGCCAACTTCAACTGTCATATCACTGCTCAGCGTGCAATAGCACGGCTCCACCCGTCTCAACTTCAACAACCAACAGCTCTTCTGGTGCGTCTAAGTGAGGCCAAGAATCTACCATTATCAAACTTCAACAGTTTGAGTGTCTTGACTGACTTCACTATAGCATAAGTGCTCGGTTGCTTTTTGGGTTTCAGGGTCGCGGATGAGCGGAGCGGATCGTTGGCCCTGACTGCTGCTGATGCTGCTGGCACAGCCCTCTTTGGCCCTGCTGCTGCAGGCCTCCTGGTAGCGCTTGCTGCTATAGCAGGCCCTGATGCTGTATGGTCCTGTATGATGCTGCTATCGCTAGCAGGAGCCTCGCCAGCAGCAGCCTCGCCAGCAGCAGCAGCCTTGTGCTGCTGGAACTCTTCCTCCGTCAACTTTCGCAGCCATTTGATTTTGGCTGTAAGGATCTCTATCTCGGGCTCCAGCCCCGTCACACCATCCTTTTGCTTCGCTCTCCTCCTGCGCCTCACTTCCATCTACGCATTGATGTCTCTCTCATGGTGTGCTGATCGCACCATGGCTTTTATGGGGTTTTGTGGGGTTTGGTATGTGGGGTTTGGTATGTGGGGTCTGGTATGTGGGGTTTTGTGGGTTTTGTGGGGTTTTGTGGGGTTTTGTGGGGTTTTGTGGGGTTTTGTGGGGTAGTGTGGGTTTTGTGGGGTTTTGTGGGGTTTGTGGGGTTTTGTGGGGTTTGTGGGGTTTTGTGGGGTTTTGTGGGGTTTTGTGGGGTTTTGTGGGGTAGTGTGGGTTTTGTGGGGTTTTGTGGGGTTTGTGGGGTTTTGTGGGGTTTGTGGGGTTTTGTGGGGGTTTGTGGGGTTTTGGGGTAGTGATCGCCAGCAGGAGCCTCGCCAGCTGCAGCCTCTCGAGCAGTAGCCCCGCCAGCAGCAGCCTTGTGCTGCTGGAAGTCTTCCTCCGTCAACTTTCGCAGCCATTTGATTTTGGCCCGAATCTTTTGACCCAATTTAGGTGCTGGTGCACCAGCTAGTCATGCAGGATACTGTTGGGGGACTATACGCGCTTGCTGGCGCGACCTGCCGGGCACCTGCTATCTGACGTTGGACAAGAATCGTTACACTAGACAAATCGCACAGCGGACAAGTATCGTTACACTGACAACTCGCACAGCGATTTACAAGAGCGAAGCGCACACACACACACTCCTGACACAACAGACACACAAGAGATATGATGATGACAATAGTGTCTATTGCTAAACTTGTGCCAACGGTGTCAACAGCTACAAAGGTGGCGCTGTAGCACATTTAGCGAAGGTGAATTATTTAATAAATTTATTCCCAATTGCATAATTACAATAGCGGCAACCTGGTCTACTACATGAGGTGCCTCTCACTACAACAAGATGCTGGAACCTGAGTACAGTGGCCCACATGCTTCGGAAGTCCGGAAAGAAACATCAGCGAGCAAGGATCCGAGGGTGCGCGTCATGTTTACCCTGCTGATGGTAGTGACCGGTGCTCCCTCTGATTGGACAAAGCTCACAAGGTCAGTTCGCGTTAATGGACTACCCGTGGCTACCTTCGACATACATACCACTGTCACCAGTCCGTGCTACTGGGAGCTCGGTCACCAGGTTGAACGCACATGCGACGGTATCAAGTGGGTCATGTGGGAGCCAATGGACGGACGGCTTGTGCAGAACAGTGTGTTCTTCTTCAACAAGGATATGAGTCTTCAGTTCTCAGCGTTGAACATGTTCTACCATGGGGGATGGGACTTCGACACACAGGACACCGGCTCGTTCCAGGCTCGAGCAAGGGAGATGATAGAAAACCACAGGGACGATCCGCACTTCTGGGACGAGATCGTGTGAATGTCCGCAAACGTCGCAATACGAAACGCTTTCAATCACTACCTGCCGTGTCGATTTGCATACTCTCTCTATCTCCTGCAACATGCCCAATGAACTGGCACACTTGACACACTTGACACAATTGACACACTTGGCATGCTTGACACGGCAGACACGATCGACACTGCAGACAGATACGACGCATGTGACTCAATGGCGGCGAGATGTGTATACCACTAGCAAACTGTGTCAATTCTGTCAAAAGCTTCAAAGGTCGCACTACCACCTGCTACCGCGCAATACCGCACGTTCTTGTAGCCGCGTGTGCGAAGAGCATCTTTTCAGTTGCAAGTGCGGATACATGGCAAGCGCGGAAGCTTATAGACCGCTGTGCGGCTTGTTTCCAGTGCAAGAGTGTGGCCTTCGGCTACGTCGCTTCGCGTCACTTCGCTCTTATAAATCGCAAGAGCTTCGCTCTTACAGATCGCTGCTGCGCGATTTGCATATGTTGACCCTGTTGACACAATCACGCACGTTTGATTCAATCGAATTCATGTTTTCAGTGTGGCAATGTTGGTATATGGATTGACAAGGCACAAACATGACTCACTTGCCCCAATAGCATCAATTGTGGGAAAGGGTACTTTGATGGTCGAAGTTGCTTGTGCCAAACAGTATCTAACGCTGCCACGGTCGCACTACTGGCGCACGGCACGCATGCTGCAAGGCTTCACATGCATCAAGGTGTGGAAGTCACCATTGGTGAAGCATGCAAGAGCAACAGACAACATTGACTCACATGACACAGTGTAGGTGCATACGCCAGTACAAAAAGAGTGTTGCAATTGAATTGTGCGCAGAAAAGAGGTCGCAGAAAAAATGTGCATCTGCACTGATACGCCAAGTCAAACTGACACTCACGAAAGCAGGTGCTGTTGCAAGCGCTTAGCGCTAATAAATCGCTCTGCGATGTGCCGCGATGTGCATTGAAATGGACAACGACCCTATGCACCCTACACTGTGCTGATGTTGCACTGACGCTGCACTGACACTGCTTGCGATACGACACCTACGCCGCCTGTCGTGCTTGGCTAAAGGGTCTCCCACGTGCCATCCTGCTGTGGCAGGTCTGCGTTCGGCGGGAACAGGTACACGCCATCGGGGGCCGCTGCCAGAGCTTGCCTCCACTGCATCATTGGCGGCAGCAGTCTCGCTCCGGCCACCTGCTGGTACGCCGCCAGCCGCTCCAGGTTGGCCTGCTGCCGTAACTGCTGCAAATTCTGCTGCGCCTGCTCAGCACGCAGTTGAACGAAGTGCAGTTGCGCCATGTGCTGCAGCTGTGTCTGCTGCGGCAGTGTCTGCTGTTGGTGTGGCTGCTGGTGCGCCCGCTGGTGCATCTGCAACCGGGCCTGCTGCTGGGCCTCAAACTGGGCGCGCTGCTGTGCCTCCCAGCGAGCGGGCTGCTGTGGCTCCAGTTGAGCACGCTGCTGTGCCTCCAAGTGAGCGTGCACCCGCATCAGGTGCCACTGCTGTTGCTGCCAGAGGAACTGAGATGGCCCAGGGATGGGGATGGTGGGAGTGATGGTGGCTGCGGCGCCTGCGTTGGCGATGCTGGTAGGTGGAGCAGTGGTGGCCATGGTGGCCACGGTGGCCATGGGCGCATAGGTGGCGGTTGAGGCGGCGCTGGCCCTGCAGGGCGCGGTGGCTGAGGTGGCAGGGTTGGCAATAGAAGGTGCGGTGGCAGGGCTGGCCCTGGAGGGCGTGGTGGCTGTGGAAGGCGGGCTGGCGGCGATGGATGTGCTGGACGTGCTGGACGCGCCCTGAAGCCGCACGATGTGATCCAGCGCGCATCTCAACGATGCTGCCAGGTCCGTCTGCGCCTGCTGCGTCTGCTGCATCTGACGCATCCAGAAATCTGACGGCGCACTGAAGCCGCCACCGTCACCGCCGCCGCCTCCGCCGCAATCGCCGCTGCCACCACCTCCGCTGCAGTTGCCGCTGACACCACCTCCGCCACCGCCGCCACCGACAACATTGCCGGCGACATCGCACGAGTTGATGCTGGCGACACTACGTCCGCCGCCATTGGCGAAAGTGTGCAGCTCCTGGTCGGTCTGTAGAATGGTAACGCCGGCCTCCGTGTGGACCTTGCCGTACTGGTTGTAGTGCTCGGTGATGTTGTCGATGCCAGTGTGCAGGATCTTCGAGGCGGCTTCCAGGGCAGCCAGCCCCTCCCCCCACCTGCCGGCTGCCTTCAGCTCAGCCACGTACATGCAGAGGGCGGTGCACCACTGTGAGCGGCAGCTGTAGGCGCCGAAGAAAGGCAGGCCGAGGTTGAAGCGGCCGACGTTGCGGAAAGCCTCGCTGAGCACATAAGGCTTGACGCGCTCGTTGCTGTCCGGCCTGAACCCGATGCAGAAGTCTGGCACCGTGCCGAACTTGATGGCTCTCATCTGCCGGCAGACGAAGAGCACCATGAGGTACATGCGGGTCATGTCGGAGGGGAGGGGGACCTCGGTGGCAATGGCTCCAAGCTTCTTGTGTCCTGCCTTGTCGATGCACTGTGACACGGTAACGGCGGGGGCATTGCAACAGACATGTCCAGAAATACACATCAGTGTGCTGGTAAATGTGCTCAATGGGATTGCACAGCGGTGCAGTGCAAATTATGTTTGCAAGCAGGAACACCAAGCGCCCACAGAGATCACCATAAAAATCAGCAGTCCAGGCGAGCGCATGACAGCAGGTGTGGGCGAACTTGAGACAGTGTGAGAGTGCAGCCTTAGTCGTACCTGGCACAGTCGAGCCAGCTTGGTGCCGCCCGTGCCAGCCATAATGACGGCGAACACCATGCTCGCCTTGTTGTCGAAGAGGGCCTGTGGACGCACCGGGCTGTGCACCGTCACGTACAGGTGCGCCAGCAGCTCCAGACGGCAGACGTCGGCAATGGTCAAGCCATCGTCGAGCAGCTTGGCAGCCAGCTCATGCGCCCATGGCACTTGGAGGTGAGCGCATGAAGTGGTCGTCTTGGGGCGGTTGTTGTTGATGAGAATGTTGATGAGGCTGTTGGGGTACTTGACCTTATCAAGGCTCTCGAAGTCGGCAAACGACCGGCCCATGTCCTGCAGGTGGGAGGCGGCTGCCTGCTCAAACACGCTCCATGTGCCCTCCATCATGGCGGTCATCATCGCGGCATAGAGGGCACCCGCGTTCTGCTGCTCGGGCAGCCGCCCCATGGCGACCATCCGTTGGTCTCTGACCTTGATAGACAGGTAGGCGGTGAGGTTGTTGCGGTTGAACCTCTGGAAGGGACACTGCTGCACCTTGAGGGTGGCGAGGTAGGGGATGAGGGGACCGCCCATGCCGTGGTACCTGTGGAGCAGCAAATGTTTGTGCAGCAGGCGGTAGCAATGCACAGTCAGCACATCAGGCCGTGTACGATACGTGTGTCGGCATGCTTGTGTGGCCATGGGGCGCACCGTAGTAGTGTTCAGCACTTGTGCAACACACATCTGGGCACAGGTTCAGCACTTGTGCAACACACATCTAGGCACATGTTCAGCACTTGTGCAACACACATCTAGGCACAGGTTCAGCACTTGTGCAACACACATCTAGGCACAGGTTCAGCACTTGCGCAATGCACATCTAGGCACAGATTCAGCACTTGCGCAACACACATCTAGGCACAGATTCAGCACTTGTGCAACACACATCTAGGCACAGGTTCAGCACTTGCGCAACGCACATCTAGGCACAGATTCAGCACTTGTGCAACATACATCTAGGCACAGATTCAGCACTTGCGCAACACACATCTAGGCACACATTTTGCACTTGTGCAACACACATCTGGGCACAGATTTTGCCTTGTGCAACACACGTCTAGGCACAGAGTCAGCACTTGAGCAACACACATGAAGAATACGGCGCTCACCTCAGGGCATGGTACATGAAGGTGGCCTTAGTGTTGATGCTGTTCACCGTTGACTCCACAAAGTCAGTGCGCCTCCCGCGGTCCATGCCTCGCAGCAGCACCTCTGCGCGCGACACCTGCCACTGAGCCATGCCATTGCGGCACGTGTCCAGCAGCACACTCAGAGAGGGGACAAGCATCGCGCGCACGTCCTGCGTCGGGTGCTCTGCTGCGACGGGGCTGTCTGACTCCGAAAGCTCGATGACGTTGCCACATCGGTTGGAGAGGATGCGCAGCTCTGCCTTGGTGAGTTGAAGACAGCTGGACGCGCACGTGGGCAGCCGGCCCAGCGATGCGGCGGTGCTGAGGCACTTGATGCAGTCGTTGACCGGTGTTCCCGTGTAGTCGCCAAGCGCGCACTGCGTCTTCTTGAAGAGGATGAAGTCGTCCAAGAGCGCCCAGTCCAGATCGCGCCAGCAGAAGTCGATGTACCCCACGTTGAGGTCCGCCTCCGCGCCGTACGAGTGCGTGCGCCACAACATGTCCTTGCGCCGCATGCCCTTGACGATCTCCTGTGCTAGGCCGTTGGTGCGTGGCGACACACCGGCCGACTCCCCCTGCTGTGCGACCTTCAGGATCTTGTTCTCGATGAACAGATCAGGTTCCAGGCGCTTGTTGCACTTGCACTTCTTGAGCACCACCGGGTCCGTCAGCCAGGTGCGCAGGATGAGCACTCCCTCCAGCCAGAGCGCCGCCCTCTGGCGCAGATACGTCTGCCAGGCCTCCGTCAGAGTCATCACGCCCTGCCCTGGCGCGGCCTGCTCGAGGACCTCAATGAAGCTGATGAAACGCACGTGGTTCGGCGTTGGCCTGTTTGCAAAGGCGACAACAATGAGAGTGTGGAGAGCGTGGAGAGCTTTAGTGTCTTGTCGATGTGTTTGAGATCTCAACTGAGATCTCAACACATAGTCAAATGACAATTCATGCAGGCACATGCACACGCTCTGCAGGCACATGCACACGCTCGAAATTCATGCGTACAAGCAAAACAAGCACGCGCAAAATCACAAGTACACACTATCTCACGCTCACGCGCATAGGGGACAGGCGACAGGGCAGCTTGTGCATAGCAACACTCACGTTGACGCTTTGCGCTTGCCGCCGGCACTGGGTGCCGCCACAGCCGCACGTGCAGGCGCCGGTACATGAGCCTCGGGTGGTGTACTGGTACTGAGCCTGTGAGTAGAGTGATGAACAGATGCATCGGCTGGGTGTGAGTGCTCTGCAGTCAAGAAGTGAAGCTATGTGCGTCCAAGATGAATGTGCTCATAGCATGGCAGATGGTGCCAAGATTGACAAGCAACTGCATTGGCTGAGCGCGCTGCACAGTGAAGAATGCAACCTGGTGTATACAGCAAGTCGCTGAAAGCATGCACGCAAGTGCAATGGTGGTTAGTGGGTAACTCACGTGATAGCTGGAGCAGGTGTCTCAACCAGGCACACCAAGATCCAGCTGCCTTCCGCCACAGGCTCAGAGTCAGCTCCCCTGCCTGTCTTGAAGAGCTCGGTGCTGAGGTCCAAGTAAATGTTGTGGCGCTCGATGAACGGGTGCCTGTCCTTGCTGATGGTGGCCTTGAAGCTGAAGACGGTGTCGGGCTCAGTGCAGGTCTCGCCCTGGGATTTGGTCAGCTTGCACAGCAGCCACTCGCCGCACGACTTGCTGGTGCACATGCCGCACGTGCTGCACTGGCTGAGGATGCCGCACCGCTTGCACTTGGCCCGGTCCGCGGTGCTGCACTTGCAGTCCTTGGGCATGAAGCACCAGACCTCGCTGCCCACGCCAGCAACGCCGAAGTCTGGAGGTACGCAGGAAGCTGCTGCACGTTGCAGACGAGCAGGCGCCACCGCTGCGCACGCCGCCGATGCCGCTGGTGCTGCCGCTGGAGCCGCTGCTGATGCCGCCACTGCTGCCGCCGCTGGAGCCGCTGCTGATGCCGCCGCCATTGGTGCTGCCGCTGGTGCCGCCACTGGTGCCGCGGCCGTTGGTGCAGCCCGTGCAGCCGGTGCCGCCGCCGTTGGTGCCGCCCCAGTGGTTTTGGGAGCGCCACACTCGACCTTGAACAGTGTGCTTCCGCTGTCACCACCGGCCATGCCCGTCACCACACCGCCATCCTGGAGCTGTGTCTTGCCAAGCTGTATGCCAGCTCCTAACGGGTCGCAGGGGTGGCAGGAGGTGTTCAGGTACCTCACGTCCTCGGCGGTGGTAGGTCGTGGTGTGCAGTAGACAGTGCGCCGGCCGGTGACCGCCATGTTGCACAGCACCTCACTGTACTTGTCACTCCGCTTGAAAGAAGTCTGTGCATGAACGGGTGTCGCAGATAGGATGGAGGCATGGTGTCAGGGGAAGCGGGTGAGAATCCTATTGTTGGTCGATCTTCAGAGCGCAAGACGTGATAAAGCTCCACGATGCTGAAAATTAGCTACTATGCAAGCATTGTGGAAGTGTGCTAAGGCAACGCACCTCGCGGACCAGTAGGTTCTCCAGATAGTTGCACCGTTGGCCAGAGTGCTGCGTTTGGACAAGGGCGGGTGGTGCCTCGTACTCATCATCTGCATCAACAGTGGGGCCACCGCCGTTCCTCAGCGCCACCACCTCGATCTCCTTCTGCATGGCAGCCTTGAGCTTGATCATGTAGTCGGAAATGGCAAGCGTTGTCTTCTGGCCAGCGCCCAGGATGTCGTAGGTCTGTATTCAAGCAAAAGAAAGTGGTGCATGGGGAATGTGTGTAAGGTAACGGTGGTGCTTCATGTTTAAGGAACACTACTACTATGCAACAATGCAATCGGCAGCAGACACCACTTGAAGACTCATTACGACATGCACGCAGTCTTCGTGTCTGCAGTAGGGATGGCTGCGAACATTACAGGCTCATGACTCACCAGCTCCATCGTGCCCTTGCGCTGCTTCTTAGACGCGCCAGACGCCAGAGCGCCGGCCACGGCGCCTGCAGCAGCGGAGAGAATCTCTGCCATTGCAGACCCGCCAGCGGAGGAGCCTTCGTCGTCAGTGTCCTGGGCCGCCACGGTGGTGACGCAGAGCACAAGGCAGCCCAGCCACAGCATGTCACGACGCTTGACGCCAGACACACTGGCGCCGCTGCTGACGCTGCTGCTGTGCACGAAGCTGGTGATGAAGGCGGCTATGGTGCTCCAGCGGTGCTCAATGACGACTGGCACTGCACAGCATGACACCATCACTGCCGCCACTCCCATAACGCCCTTCACAATGGCACTGCCGATGCACTTGAGCCAGTCACACGTGGCCTTCCACTGGGCCTGCAGGCGGTGTCCGTCAAGCATGTGCAGGTGAGTCAATGACTGCAGTGTGTGTTTGCCCAGAGGCCGTGCAGACCATGCAGACAAGAACGCAAGCACGCATGTGAATTGAGTGCTTGCAGCATGTCCACGGGTTAGCAAGCTATAACTTACATCGCGTGCCGCTTGGTCGAGCTTGGCCTGCGCCTTCTGGCACCTGCGCAGCGCAGCGGTGCCCTTCTTGTAATGCAGAACGCTTCGCGTTCTATAAGCGCTTTGCGCTTGCTTGGCCGTGCGACCCTGGTCTGCAGCGACAGGAAGGGTGGTGTGGGCACAAAGCGAGTGCCATGAGGCCGTACATGTAGTATGCACTGCCGCAGCTGACTCAAGTGCTGGAAACATTCACCTATTAACTCTAACGCTGACAACGCCCACCTCTTGCTCCAATGCTGGCACTGCCCGCCTCTTGACTCTAAGGCTGACAACGTGCACTGCATGATTCTAGTGCTGGAAGGAAATGTTTTCACCTCGTGACTGAAATGCTAGCAACGTCCACATTGTGACTCAAGTGTTGACAACGTCCACCTTTTGACTCAAGTGCTGGCAACATACACATCCTGAAAGTACGCATCTCTTGAAACACCGCGGCAATGGACACAATGCTGCGCACCACGTGTCGTTCCAGTCAATAGTGGCCATAACCTCAAAAGCTGCGTTTGACACATACTGACTGACACATGTAGCTTACCCAGCGGAGGCAGTTGCGCAGATGGGCTTCGAAGGCTGCCGCCTTGTCCAGTGCCCGCCTCGTGCGCCGGCTCAGGCGTCTAGCTCTCTTGACCCTGGCCTCACCAGCCTCACCAGCCTCACCAGCCTTGCCAGCCTTGCCAGCCTGCAGTGTCACAGTAGCGCACAAGGAACAGTGGCAGGACATCAAACGCTTTGCCATGCTATGCAGATCCAGTCATTAGGTGTCATCACATGTGTGGCCACGCTATGCACAGCTAGGCATTAGGTGCTTTGAAGCAACGTGTTTGCAACACAGTCCATTGCACCAAAGTGTGTGCAACACAGTCCATTGCACCATAGTGTGTGCAACACAGTTCATTGAACCAAAGAGGGGGCAAATCAGCGTGTGCTATATGCTTGCATTATTGTTGATGAGTAAGTGTCGATTACACTGCAACAGTATTTGTCAAAAGTTGCTCTAGCACTGCTGTCAGCTCAGCGAGGTCGAACTGCATAATCTTGTGCTCCTCCGGACAATAGAACATGGTGCGTGTGTTCTTCACGTACACATCTTGCGCCGGTAGAATGGAGAACTTACGTGGTGTCACTCGCTGCTTGTCCCAGTAGACTATCAGCACGTGGTCGCACAGATGGCAGTTAGGATACTTTCCCTTCTTGAAAATCCACCCCGTGCGGTGCGGTGTTGCGGTTTTGACCGAGACGGTCACCACCCTGCCCTGCCCAGGGCAGCAGATGCTCATATCGACTGTCTCATTCTTCCGTGGAGGGAACACGATGCTTGCACCAGTAGGAAGCCTAGAGTAGATCTCTTGTATGTTGCGTAATTCCATTTTTGCTGTTTTATACATGCTGCTATTGAAAACCTCACTGAATATGCACTGCTCCCAGGTTGGTGCGCCTTCTGCTTGAACGCGCCGTTCAATATCAGTGATGAACATGGCTGCCATCTCTTCAAAGCTATCAGTGCCAGGCACAGCACGGTATTGCTTGAAAGAGTTTTCACTGTTACCTGCAAATGGCGTAAACACTTTTGTCTGAATCCGTGATGCATCGCCCACGAAGAAGATCTCCTTCACACTGTTTGCACCGCACTCTGGTACGTCAAATATGGTTAGCGGTACGCTATTTGTGTCAGTGGGCGGGGTGTAGGCAATGCACAGCACATAGTGTTGGTGATATTTTCCCCCGTCAACACCATCACTGCTCTGGAGGTGGAAGTCCATGTGGCAGGTCCTCACCCACTCAGCCGTTTTGATCTGACAAGGAACCCATGTCCCCAGGTGCGCCAGCGCCTTTGGCCGGACCAACACATCCACAGTGTTGCCGTCGTACGCAAAGTCCACCTCAAGCGGAGCGAGCTGAGGTAGCGCAAAGAGCGCATTTACTGACATGGCCTCACCCAGGTTCATCTGCCCCAAGTTACGTGCCGCCCGTGTTGCGGCACGCTTACTGTTCGAAATCGCCTTCTCGGCGGCGGTGGGTTTTTTGGCGGCAATGACACCTCTCTTCAGATTGTCATAGGTAGCGGTCGGCACGAGGTCTGCATGAAGGAACTTTCTATCATTAAGGCACCCGCTCTGCGATGAGAAGTACTCTAACTGTTTCGTCTTATCATTGAGCAACGGCTTTCGTTCATAGTACCTTTTGAACCACTCGAGATAGTCCTCAGCGGTGGCACGCTTGCAGACGCCCTGCTCAATCCTTCGAGCAGCAAACCTGGCAGCGTTATCCTTATTTTTCTCAGCCTGTGTTTTCTTGGCAATGCCGGCACTGACTTCAATAGATGATTTTGAATCACTCGTATACTGCTCACCATCACGTTCCTGTTCAATCATGGCGACGTCACCGTCCCTGCCCATTGTCGTGTTTACATCATACATTGAAATCAAGTTGACCGCCATGTTTGTTCGAGTGCTCCCTTGTACTGGTACTACTGCTGCAAGATAATGTTTGTTATGAATTAAGCACGTCAAGACTCACCCGCGCCACTGTTGCAGAGCTTGAACTGCACCTGGTCGGTGTCGTCAGGAAGAGTGTCAGTGACAGGAGCAGCACCAGAGCCCAGAGTGGCAACTGAGTGACGCCCTGCCAGTACACATTCACCATGTCTATCATCACGTCTTGATAAGCCTGCAGGAGAAGGGAATGCAGTGGCAGCATTGTGACATGGCGAACACGTGTCAGGCACACTATAGGCACAAAATCTGGCATGTGGACCATGTTTGTCATGCATCAGTGCCAAATATGTATGCACGCGTGCACAGACCGCACCGACACCGCGATATACCACGACTACAGATGCATGCCTGCTTGCGCGCGCACCCAGTGCCCTAGCACCCCCAGCGCACCAATACGCAAGCACCCAGCCCCTAGCACCCCCAGCGCGCCAACATGCAAGCGCGCGCAACAACACACTCACCTTGTGCTCTTGTCACGGTGCACGTCACCGGTGTCTGCACTTGCGACGAGTCTTGCTTTGAACCTGCGCGGTGGTGGTGGCACATGCGGCGGCGGTGGCACATGTGGTGTGTGGGTGATGTGGATGTACATAGACAGGGATGCTGTGTGCCGTGCTGTAGACTGTGAAAGCGGTGCACATGGCTGGTGGGGGAGGCAGGGGGAACGAGAGCAGCAATGCAGCACCCCCAGCAGGGCTAGCGTGCATGCCATTGCAGCAAAAACGCTGCAGACAGCAGCACGCCAGCATGTTTGAGCAAGCACAAGATAAAACAGCGCTCACCTCGCTTGTTCGTGCCCTTGGCGCCGCCGCTGCTGTTGCTGCCTGCTGCTGATGGGGGAAGCCGCCAGGGCCTGTGGCAGCAGCAGAGGCAGCGGTGGCAGCAGCAAAGGGGGGACAGCAGAAGCAACGTGAACAAATTGCAGCAGCAGCAGACAAGGAAAGCGCCCTCAGGACAGCAGCACCAGTGAGGGCTACTGCTGCAGGCGAGCACCAGCACACTCAACAGCAGCAGTAGGATGCGGCGCGGCCTTAAAGCAGCAGCAGGCTCATTGGCACGGAGTGGGGGACGCTGCCTGCACTGCTGAGGATGCAGCAGCAGCGTTACATTGCTGGGTATGCACTGCAGCTCTCACCTGTACTCCCAGGACTGCGCGCCTGCCGCCACGCTGTACTCCCAGCTCTGCACCGCTGTTGCTGCGTTGCCGAGAGTGTTGTGAATCATGCCTGACATGCCGGCACTTCTCGCCGCCAGCTGGCCTATATTCCCAAGAGCTTAGTGCGTTGCGCGCGAGTTGCATACAGTTGAACCAAAATGCTTCCGTAAACTTGTTTCAGTATTGAAAGGTGGAGTGAAATTCAGAACAGTGCTGAGCCTGCATGTGCTCGTTATTGTAATGCAGCATACGCTGTCGAACGGCACTCATAATGCCATCAGAGTGTGCACAGCTCCTACTCGCCGAGGATGAACCTACCACCAAGTGCACCGAGGCTCAGGCTCCACATGCAACTCGCTCACCGTCTGTGCAATCTGGGCTCTACTTGTAATGGTTCACTGTTGCCTCAACTGAGTCACATTGCTCACATGGTACTTCCCCCCGTACCAGAACCAATTATGGTACTGCAGCTATGGCAAGCAGCACAACAAGGCAAAGCAGAAGCACTCACGCTCACAGCACCACTCAGTCAAAGTGTGTGTGTTAGAGGCTTGCTTCCCTGCTCTGAGAGCACAGCTCGCAAGACATGCAGTTGACAGTTACACCAGTGAGAGTCTGCTCAGCAAACCCTAACCCCAGCTACTGGAGAATAAGATTCTCAAGTACCCTGTGTTCAAACACTAGGTGATACCACAGAATCACCACATGTGCACTCATGAGGCCATGGTGTGACTGTAAGTGTAAGTGTAAGTGTTACACAATAGGCCTCATGAGTGTGGTGATTCTGTGGTATCACCGAGCTCTGGCACGTATCACTCACGCATACGCAGGCGCAGCATCTCCGCCGTGATCACTGACAGGTCGCACTTGAGGTTTGTGTCCAGGTGCGCAGCACTCTTCCGTGTATGTAGGAGTTGAAGTTGGAGTTAGAGTGCCCTTGTCATGAAAAGTGTCCTGTCGAGCTTTTCCCGCAGAAGCAGAAGCGCTCAGCCCACCGGCGCTCATCATACAAATGATTCGTGTTGAGGGCGCCGGCTGCAGGTGCAATTGATGGCAACGTGATGGGCGTGTTCCGCGCTCAACTTTGCTCACCTCACATTCGCATCCTTGCTCTGTGGGCGCAGTGAACATCTGGTATGAGGAGCTGCCGGACGGGAGCAAGGTCAAGCACACCGAGGGCGGCGCTTCTGTCAAAGGTGAGGTGTGGCAGCGGCAAAGTGGCAGATCGCATTTGTACCATTGTATTCATGCACAAAGGTGCATGCAAAAAACTATGGCGCGGATCAAGTTGAAGTTTACACAGTGAAGTTTCGAAGACGGCCGCACCTGCGCAACGGACGAAGAGGGCAAGTGCACCTGCAAGCCCAGTGGGCACGAGCACTGCAAGCCAGGCAAGTGATCCCGGCCATTTGATGGTTGTGTTTGACTCACTTACACGCTCACGTGCATGCTGTGCTGCTAAGCCCATATCGCTGTACGTGCTGATCCCTGCTGGCTGCCACATGCGAAAAGGATCTGGGGCAGTCGCGAGGGCGTGAGTCACTCGAGCATCGGTGCACCGAGATTCACAGATGCAACGCCCGCTGAAGCATGTTGGAGCCATTCCAATTATGCACCTTGCTGTGTGTCGCTGCCACAGGCGCAGTGGGAACCAAGCATCAGGACGTGGAGGACGCCGGGCGCATACTGCAGGAAGCGGCGGACCGAGGGGCGGACAAGCAGGAGCTGGCACCCCTGCGGGCCAAGCTGGAGGCAGCGCGGAAGGCCTACGCGCACGCCAACGATGGCACCGGCGCGGCCACTGGCAAGGGCATGGGATGGAAGGCAAATGGAGAGCGCAATGGTAAGCTGAGCGGGTGCCCGCGTTGCTGATGTGCAGGCGCTTACGTGACGTCGATGTGGGATCAATAGCAGCGCGGTGGCAGCACAAGGTGGCACTGCGTGCCCCCTTTGCGACAGGAAGCACGCAGTGCCACCTTGTGCTGCCCCCTTTGCGACAGGAAGCACGCAGTGCCACCTTGTGCTGCCACCGCGCTGCTATTGATCCCACATCGACGTCACGTAGCGCCTGCACATCAGCAACGCGGGCACCCGCTCAGCTTACCATTGCGCTCTCCATTTGCCTTCCATGCCATGCCCTTGCCAGTGGCCGCGCCGGTGCCATCGTTGGCGTGCGCGTAGGCCTTCCGCGCTGCCTCCAGCTTGGCCCGCAGGGGTGCCAGCTCCTGCTTGTCCGCCCCTCGGTCCGCCGCTTCCTGCAGTATGCGCCCGGCGTCCTCCACGTCCTGACGCTTGGTTCCCACTGCGCCTGTGGCAGCGACACACAGCAAGGTGCAAAATTGGAATGGCTCCAGCATGCTTCAGCGGGCGTTGCATCTGTGAATCTCGGTGCACCGGTGCTCGAGTGACTCACCGCCCTCGCGACTGCCCCAGATCCTTTTCGCATGTGGCAGCCAGCAGGGATCAGCACGTACAGCGATATGGCCTTAGCAGCACAGCATGCACGTGAGCGTGTAAGTGAGTCAAACACAACCATCAAATGGCCGGGATCACTTGCCTGGCTTGCAGTGCTCGTGCCCACTGGGCTTGCAGGTGCACTTGCCCTCTTCGTCCGTTGCGCAGGTGCGGCCGTCTTCGAAACTTCACTGTGTAAACTTCAACTTGATCCGCGCCATAGTTTTTTGCATGCACCTTTGTGCATGAATACAATGGTACAAATGCGATCTGCCACTTTGCCGCTGCCACACCTCACCTTTGACAGAAGCGCCGCCCTCGGTGTGCTTGACCTTGCTCCCGTCCGGCAGCTCCTCATACCAGATGTTCACTGCGCCCACAGAGCAAGGATGGGTTGGGGGGATGTGGGGTGAGCAAAGTTGAGCGCGGAACATCACGTTGCCATCAATTGCACCTGCAGCCGGCGCCCACGAATCATTTGTCGGCGGGCGTCAACGGTCGCGAGCGAGCGCAAGCGAGCGCGCGCCGTGCGCACGCCTCTACTTCGTGCGGAGGACCAAGGGATAGTGTTTAAAGTTCAAGTCTGTCTGTCCTCATAAAAAAGTTTAACTTCGAAACCGAAACCACTGAGTTGCAGCAGAAGCGAACGAGGCGCAGTGTCGGCGACAGGGGCAGCAGCAGTAACAGAAGCCGCAGCGTGCAGCAGTTGCACGTAATCGGCCGTCGCATCAGAGCAGCAAGGTCGCAAGCGCAGAGGTGCAAAGAGTGGCTAGTTGTGTCCACCGCGAGCAACGTGAGCAACGGGCTTGCTGTTGACCGTGGTAGGCGACCTATGCGAGAGAAAACAGCGCAACGCGAGCAACGGTCTGCTACTGACCGTGCTAGGCGGTCTGTGCGAGAAACACCAGAGCAACGTGAGCAACGTCTCGCTGCGCGTCATGCTAGGCAGTCTGATGCGTGCGCGAGAGAAACCACAGCAACGTGAGCAGCGACTTGTTGCAGATGGTGCCAGAGTGGCTGCTCATAGAGCAAACAATATGTTTTGGACCAACGCGCAAATCTCACTCGAGGTCGCATTCAGTCCTGTGCCACAGTGATTAATCATTTATCACGTGCCGACCCTCAAATTGCGCAAGTGCAGTTGCTACACGGGCAAAGCTACAGGACGATCACCGGATGGGCTGCCACTACATGCAGATTAAATTTTGCTCGAGAGTCATCATGTTCTAGGGTTGGCAAAGGAGTGATATGACATGACACATGACTATGACCATTTGTATTCCTACGAAGTCAAGTGTTGCCACGTGTGTCATGGAGCTTGGCCATAGGAGACTTATGACGAGTGTCAGCAAGCTATGCACGAGAATGCGAGCATTCATGCTCCTTTCGTTTGTCATGCAGTTTTCATCTGTAGCGAATGCATAGGTCCATACAAATCCTACCGACAGCGCACATCGAGTGCTGTTATGCCAACAGTCTTCAGCGTTCAGAATCACATGCATGGTCCTTGAACCAGGTCCCCCTGAACTGTCCGAGCTCACATATTTGGAACAGCTACTACACAGTATGCATATGCTTACATTTACCCATGGTAAATGTGTATCGCCTTCCTGGCTCAGCCTGGTGGACAAGAACTTGAAGGTTACGCAGGACATGTGACAACGCTGGACAATACCAATGCAGTGCAACAGATGGCTCAGTCTCTGCCCCACCATTTTGCGTACATAAATGTGTGCCTTGCGACGCTTTGCATTGTGCCGCCCTAACCCTCACTGCATCATGCTGTGCCATACGCTCTCAAATTGCCGTATCCTTCACAACAAACCACAATGCTGCACTGCCTGTGCTTGACTGCAATGTTCTAGGAGCTGGGTGTTGCATGCCTGCTGATTTGGCGCTGGTGACGCATGATCTACAACAATTCCTGCTTGATTGACCGTAGGTTATGACCTACTGACCTACATGCCCAACACCATCGCCGCATTCACCATAGCTTTGCCCTACTTCAAGTTGAACTAGGGTTTCATGGTATGACGCCCAACGTCGAAGATCATTCCCTTGTATGATGAGCGCCGGTGGGCTGAGCGCTTCTGCTTCTGCGGGAAAAGCTCGACAGGACACTTTTCGTCAAGGGTCTAACTCCAACTTCGACTCCTACATACACGGACCAAAAGATGCTGCGCACCTGGTACACAAACCTCAAGTGCGACCTGTCAGTGATCACGGCGCAGATGCTGCGCCTGCGTATGCATGAGTGATACGTGCCAGAGCTCAGATGCAATCCGAACTACACACAACTTCAACTTGATGCCATGAACAAGCCGCGTGCGACACGAACGATCAGGGCGCTTCAAACCTCAACTACATAGTAGATGCTGGTCAGTATCTGATTGCCCTTGATGATTGGCGGCTTTGCTGGGAGCTGAAAGCTTTTAAAAAAAACAGGTCAGGTGTATTTCTCTCATCCTCGTTTACAGCAAAAGTGAAGCAGAACAGCAGCAGCAGCAGAAGGCGTTGTCATCTGTGCCACAGAGGCAGTGATAGAGTCAAATTGATGATGGTGGTTTTCCAGTCTATGCCTCAGAAAATAACAGCGAAGATGAGGATAGATGTCATGCGCGCTGAACAGAGCTGATTCAACGAACTACACAGTTGCTCAGCAGCAAATCAAACCGAAGCACATCTGTGAATCCGCGACCTTCACCGCACAGCAACGGCAGTTGTTCCACGTGGCATGCCTGCACCGACTGGAAGCAGTGGCAACACCCTTTGGGCACTCACTGCAGGTCGTCTCAAAGAATGCAGTGGCAAAGTTGAAGTCACCAGTGGAGAAGATGCCGTGTACTCTCAAATATGCATGGGTAACACAAAGTGCAAGCCGGTTGCCAAGCCCAGCAAGCAAAGCGGCCGACGTCTGTCAGCAAATCCATGCCACTACACTGCTGCCTGTGTCCAAATCTGGAATCATAGCAGTTGAAGAAGCCCACATCTGAATCTGCAATGCCATCATAGTGTCAACGCTTTTTCATCAAGTGCACATCAGGTGATATCAACTACAGTGCGCGGCGCTCAGCGCCTGAGCGGAAAAAGTCCGCTCACGCCTGTGCTCAAAGCAGGTCAAGACTTGACGAATTAATGCCCTAAAACAATGTGGATTACTTCTACTTCAGCAACAGGTGCAGCCTGCGCAATGTCAGAGCACTGCCAGCTGAACAAGTCGGCGGATGATGCAGTCTACCAGCCCAATTACCTCCCAAGTTGTCGTTGGGCCGTGACTGGCTGTGCAGTCCATGCAACGACCCAAGCAGGAAACAAACCGTGCCATATGCGTCAGAACGCCACTAGCATGCATACTGTTTGCAGAGCATCCGCCTGTACATTGCATCAGTGCAGAGCCTGACAACACTTTTGTGGCTGCAAGTGTCAGTATGGCAGAAGGCAATGTTGTTCTTCAAAGTGAATGCTTCACCATCGTCAAATGTGCGGACGAAGCTGAACCAAGAGCAAGGCCGCAGGCCTGTCCAATCATGTGATCGTTTGCGTGTATTTACATGATAGGGGCAGGCCGTGCGCGCCGCCGCAACAGCACTGCGGCTCGCCCAAGCGGCTCCTCAGTTGTAGTACATCTCCAGTCCCATGCCATCGTGTATTTCGTAGTCTTCCAAAGTGATGTGGTCCTGAGGGGAGAGTCACCGCAACAGGCACAGACGGCGCGTTTGCTGAACTGCTGCACACACGCGTCAGCAGTGGCAGCAGCTAACATGCCAGCGTATTGAGCGGCGCCATCATTGTCTAGAGCGGGACTCGCAGCAGTGATGCAATGCACTGTGTCATCACTTAAGGTTGACTGCCGATCGAGCAACATCCGGTGAGGTGCAGTAGCTAGGTACAAGCGGCAAGTGATTCCTGGTGCAGTAGCTAACAGGCGGCTAGTGCTTACTGAGCTGCTGGCTGCCATGACTAGAACCATCTATGACAGCATACTGATGTAAGTAGCATGTTAAGTCGCTGCCAGCATGAACCTGCATAAATCGCATTGTTACCGGCCCAGAGACAGCTGATTGTGTTCTACAAGGGCAATAGTCGCACCGACTGGCTCCGGCTTGAAGTATTGCCATGCGATTAGCTGCACTGCTAAAGCAGCAGCAGAAGCTCAGGATTAAGTTCAATATATCGATTTCGCAGTGAAATGCCAGCCGGATTTTGGAGTGCGCCATGGCCATGGCTTTTGACTGACCTTAAATATCGTGTACCACTTTTGCAGCCTGATCTTCTCTGGCCGCGTGCCGACTTGAGCTGCGATGAGCTTCTTGAGGTCGCCAATGGTGTCGTCCTCGTTGCACTTCACCCGTACCTTCTTGCCCAGCCTGTCGTTGCACACCACTTCGATCATGTGACTTTCAGCTCACTTCGGCTTTTTCACTCCCAAAGCGGCCTCTCCTTAATTATGATGATCCCCCAGGTGAACTGCTTTCAGTAGACCACCGAAAGCAAAATAGACCTCCAGGCTTGACGGGGCGCTGGTGCTGACAAAGTGTTTCGCGCGATCGAACTTTAAACAACTTAAGTGCGCCAAGGGGGTGCCCTCCTGCTTATTCAGCAATCAGCATCAGCAATCAGCATCGAAGTTGGAAGGGAGGCTGACCCCCCCATCCGGGAGGGAGGGGGGGCCCCCAACTTCAAGTGCGAATCATCCAGCCTTTCATCTAGTGTCACAGACAGGTGTGCATCAGTGGCTCTCTGTAAGTGATAGTGTAGCACTAGCGGTCCGTCGACTGACAAAGGCTGTGGTGGCTTTGCATCAGTGCAGTTTACAGGCTTGGATCGAAACATCCAAACAGTGCGACTTGCACTGCATCAATCACTCAGTGCAGCTGCCCCAGCAGGCCTGATTACAGTCTGCCGTCATCATCGGCGGGTTGCTCCACGGTCGGTCGTCGGCCAGGTGTTCTCAGCTGACCCAGCCTCTAAGGCATTTGACTTGAAGTAAAAGCAGGCGAGCTCTTGCACAATGGCGGAGGAGCCGGAAGCCGTCTGGAAGCTGCAAATGGGCAGCAAGACGGGAGGGCACAACATAGGCATTTTTGAACCGGGCTATGTTACCCGTGCTGGCGGGCAGAAGGAGGCCCCGGCAGCCATGACTCCCCTGTTCCATGACACGGACTACTGCGAGAAGCCTGTGTACATGTGGAAGGAGCGGGAGCCGGAGACATGGAGTGACGATGAGGATGAGGAGAAGAAGGAGAAGGAGAAGCTGGGGGCATTTGACAGGCCAAAGCCGAAGGGAGCACGCAGCAAAACAAGGCAAGATGATGCTGGATACCATGGTCAATTACTAACTGAAATGATAAGCTGCTTGGCAGAAACTGCACGCAGAATCGTTGTTGCAGCAGCGATAGTATACCTGCATGTGACTATTCAGGCGAACATGCACTGAATTCGCGATTGTCGCCTATCTCGCAGTCTGTACCAGAGTTCTGATGAGGCGAGACTACCTGATGCTACTGGTCTCTGTGGTGCTTGTTCCCCTTATTGTCTTGGTGGGCACAGCCGCATGCCTCCCATGATTCGCCACTTCGGTTGCCATGCTCAGCAGCGGCAGTGTACTGCACCTTTGAAGATTCACAGAGTCATGCCGGGGCACGTTCAGCGTTCAGCACAGACAGTCAATCATGCCTGCTTGCAATTGCCACAAGCGACTCAGCAGATCGGTTTCAGGGTCTCTGAGCTGAACACTGATCTTAGAGGCGAGTCAGTGACGCAGACGCTGTTGAACCGTGCTGGCAGCAAAGAGCTGCAGCACAGCAGAGGTCATGATGCCGCTGTTCCCTTCGTTGGAGGACCAATGGAGGTGCTTGCGGAGCCTACATTTCTTATTGACCTCACGGCGCATGCAAAGATGGCGCCGTTGCTCTGGTGCTTCAAATGTAGCATTGCGGCTCTGCCGTTGCACTCCAGTGCTTTGATGTCCCGCTGCCTGCCAGCCATTTGGCAGAGGGCGTGCCTTCCCTGCAACCTGCAGCATCAGTGAACTGCAATGCAGCAACACTTGAATGCGGAATATTTGGAAGCAGCCACAGGGGCTGCTTGGATTGTGCTGCTGCAGTGTCAGCAGACACAAGACACACCCAATAAACGCTTGACGTGCATAAGTTGCCCATGCTTACGAGGAAGGCAACCGCATATGGCCCCCCACCCCCACCCCCCCACCCCCTCCCCCCTCACCCCCCCCCGCCAGCCCCCGTCCCTGCCCATCCCCCCCTGGATCCCGGCACTGGCACATGATCTCAGCATGAAGGACCCCCCCCACTTCCCCTTCTGTGCAAAATAGTCATTTGCCAGCCCCGCTTTGCTGCGTATTTGTAGCGCTACATACCTACGGTAGGCAGCATGCCCCCCCCCCCCCCCTCGTGTGAGCACTGGGACCCCCCTCCCACTGCAGGTGTGTGCAGTGGCACACGGAGGACGCACGGCCGCCGCCCCTGCTACATACCCACGGTAGTGCAACATACCCCTCCCCCTAAACCTAAGCACTGCGATCCCCCCTCCCCCTGCATGCGCGTGCAGTGGCACATGGAGAATGCGCGGCCGCCGCCCCTGCTTCATACCCACAGTAGTGCATACCCTCTGTAGTGCAACATACCCCCCCCTCCTTTCACTGAGCACTGCGATTCCCCTACCCCCTGCAGGCGCGTGCAGTGGCACATGGAGGATGCGCGGCCGCCGCCGCACAACATGCACTTTGTGGGGGACAGGAAGGAGCAGGCGTCTAAGTACGTGCTGTTTGAGGTGCAAGACAATGAGGAGGAAGCGGTCATCAAGGTACGTTGGTATTATTACTATTCATACTTGAAGTAAATGGTTATTATTGTGGATGACAACGCGTTGCATCAGCGAAGTGAGCCGCGAGGGACGTTGATTGGAGGAATTGTGCTAGAAGTATATACGTTGTGACTGAAGAGGGCGTCTGAATATAATGTGATGAGCATTACTCAAATGCATGCAGGTGTCCTGTGCGTGGACTGCCATCATCACAATACTCATGAAGACCGTCCTTGCTGTACATACATACGTCTCATCATCCTCATTACGACATCATGAGGTTTTGCTACTTGCACTTCTCAATCAGAAGAGTTGGTGCGCAGTGCATGCCGTTTTTACAGTAGTTGCAGATGTATGCCTCTGTTGCATTCGCCAGTGGTGGTGGCACTGAATTGCACACTTCTGACACTTGGCACGTAGTTTCGTCAGTATTGGTAGCACTGAAATGCGCACTTTTGGCAGGTGCTGCCAGGACGTGCAAACAGCAGCGCTCAGCGCACCAGCAGGACCACGACTCAAAGGCTCTGCAAACATCTGTTGCTGTGGCGCTTGGGGCACGCCAATCCATGAACGAACCATCATTCATCTACTGTGGTTATGGTGGCACTGTTTGACTCGTGGCCACTGACTGCAGCAGCGGCGACCACGGTTATTGGCGGAAGGCACTTGCGGCTAACCATCCCTTGTCACCTGGAGCTCAACGATCTGATTCGGTTTTTATTCCATGAATGAGTCATCATTCATGACACATTGTCAATGCGGATACCTCATCGACTTGCCGATAGACAAGTGATCATCATTTCCTGAACCGCCCATGACCGTTGAGTCGGTAATCCGCTCATGAACATGAATGATGAATATGCAGGTGATTCCCGTAGATGAATGGTGGCGCTTCACCAAGGCAGCTCGCGAGGTCAAGATGACCGTCAAGGAGGCCATGGAGAAGATGAAGAAGCAGCAGCGGGGGTACATTTCTGGGAACAGGGCGCTGGAAGCAGTGCTCACAGCCACAGGTGAGTGACTATGTCTTGTTTCAGATCTATAGATGTCAGCTTGCACAGCGGACATTCATACGTGCAGGTATCGTGCAGGTAACGTTTAGGTGTATAGGTATCAGTGGCTTGTATCACTCAAGACCTTTTCTTGAAAGAGTCATGGAGAACGATGCCGCAAGTGGGGGTAGGCATGTATCTGGGAACAGGGGCACCTTTGAGGCAGTGCTCACAGCCACAGGTGAGTGGCCATATATGCCTAGTGGGGAACCCTGGATGTCAGCTCGCACAGCGGCATGTGCAGGCATCGTATAGGTATCAGTGGCATGTATCAGTAAATATTACTTCTTGAAGGATGTCATGGAGAACATGCCGCAGTGGGGGTATGTATATGGGAACAGAGTACTTGGAGGCAGCGCTCACATCCAGAGGTAAGTGGGCATGTCTCGTGGCATCCGTAGGTGAAGTAGTGGGGGCATGTTCATAGGTACCAGGTGACTGGCCGTGTCTTGTGGAGGCTGTGTGAGTATCATGTGCCTATTAAGGCCGACCGGGCCAACAATTGGCGTGTACCGGGCGCCAATCCTAATTATGCCCAGGTGTTTTTTCTGGCAGTCTCAATTAGGCCTGGTGGCACATCCGCCATGTTGACCTCATGGTTGCATGGCCCTATTGTGTGCTCGCACGGTCAAGTAAATGAACCCGAACGCCATAGCAAGCAAGCAGATGGCGAGTTCCATGCTCACAAGTGTCGTGATATTGATGTGCAGTCTGTTTGCAGCCGCACAATGATGGCCTTCCCCCCGTTCACTACCGTTTCTCGAGATCGCCAAAACAACTTCACCTGTAAGTTGAATTTCTTACCGAAACTGGTACAGAAAGGCGCTCATGGATGTCATTGTGTGCTCATTTGGGGTGTTCCTGATGCTCTGTCCTAATTAGGCCTGGTGCTTTTTTTGCGTGAACCCAATTCAGTGTTCGAGTGCTTCATTTCACGATGCCTAATGTTGGCCTGGTCGGCCTAAATAGGCACATGACGGTATATCTGTTGGCGTGCACACGACGTACCAGTGGTATGCATGTATTGGTGTCAATGGTGTATACCTGGTCAAGGCGGAGACCATCTCAGAGGCCATGGAGAAGATGCCGAAGTACATTCCACAATTCCCCCACATCAACCCCCACCCCATGCACACATGCTGCATGGTGCCTTCTGCTTTGGCGCACTACCACTGTTGAGCACTGATGCCTGACCAGCGCACGCAACCGCGACACCTCGCCACTGCGCAGAGGATGCGCGCACCGGCAACGGCGATTACAGCTCGCTACATCGAAGTTACACGTCATACCATCGTCCCCCCCGCATCTCCCTGCGCACATGTGCCACAGTACGCCTAGTCGCTCTGAAACACCGCCGCGCACGAGCACTGATGTCTGACACTGCGTGCGCGCGCGCCGCCGTGACACTACGCGCCATTGTGTGCAGAGGACGCGCGCACCGGCGAAGGCGACGATAGCGCCCTACATCATAGTTAGTCTTCATATCATCGTACCCCCCGCATCAACCCCCCACCCCATGCACGCTTGACGCCTACTTGCTTTGGCACGTCACCACGGTCGAGCAAAACATCTCAACGCTCCACGCTGCGCGACACTGCGCGCAGAGGACGCGCGCACCGGCGAAGGCGACGACAGCGCGCTCACCCTCGACACAGCCAAAATCACACTCCATACCTTGGTGCATACTGTAGTCCCCACTACCCCATGCACAAATAGCGCCTACTTGCTTTGGCCCACCGCCGTTGTTGAGCACCGATGCCTGCCACTTGCGCCATTGTGCAGAGGACGCGCGCACTGGCGAAGGCGACGACAGCGCGCTCACCCTCGACAGCGACGCCAAGGCCTCCAGGAAAAAGGCGGCGGCGCCCAAGGTTGCGGCGCGCGCTTATGCCCCTAAGGACGAGGCCTCCGATCCCGAAGACCGCGCCAGCGAGGCCGAGGAGAGTGGGCCGGAGGGGGGGGAGCCGAATGAGGCGGAGCCGGGGGGGGATGCGGCCAGGAAGCCGGCGAAGAAGCGGGGGGAGGAGGGCGGCATCGACTTTGACCAGGTCAGCGCTCAGCAAGTTATAGGAAAAACTACTCCAAAAATACAACAATATTTCAAACTGAAAATTGTACTTTAAAGTACGTTTCCATACCGTTCAGAGTCAAGCAAAAAAGGGTAACGGTAGTTCCACCGCACACTTTGCGTTTTTTAGAAGTACTTGGGAGTAGTAGTATACGCTGCCCCTGTCCGAGCCGCATCGAGCGCTGCTGCAGTACAAGCTGAGCATCGCCTCCGCTCAAAGCCCAATGCCGGGGCGGGGGGCGACGCGGCCAGGAAGCCAGTCAAGGGGCGCGGGGAGGAGGGCGGCATTGACTTTGACCAGGTCAGCGCTCAACAAGGGGAAAGAGAGGAATGGTAAAACCACGTTTCCGTCTATTGTTGGCGTCATGGGTTCTTTGGAGGCACTGCGGTAGCCACCAGGACGCCGGCGAAGAAGTGCAGCGAGGACGGCGGCAGTTAACTTTGAACTGCCAGGTGAGCGCTCAACAGGTACTTCAAAGTTGAATAATGTTGTTGAAGAAGACAGTTGAAGTAATGACACACACACACACAGCGTCATGTCTTGAAGTTAACTCTGAACTGCCAGGTCAGCGCTCAACAGGTACTTCAATGTTGAAGAAGGTTCTTGAAGAAGGCAGTTGAAGTAATGACACACACACACTGCGTCATGTCTTGAAGTGGCATTGAGCAAGAGGAAGGGGGCATCGACTTGATCAGATCAGCGCACAACAACATATTGATCTGATGCGAATGTTGTAGAAGAAGGCAAATCCGCGCCTGAAGTTGAAGTTGACTGCTGTGTGGCCACGCCTGCCAACACCAGCAATTTTGACACTTATTACCGCGGCAGAACTCTCTTGAAGTGCTGCTACCACCGTGCGCACTTCTCGCGGTGTTCGGTGACGATGACCAGAGCGTGTACACAATATTGAAGTTGATGTTTACAGTTTTTGCGCTCTTATCGCCTACGCCAGCCATGTGACGCTGACCCCTCTATCGCCAGTACCAGCTATTGCCGCGTGTGCTTCTTGCCCAGGAGTTCGGCGACAGCAGAACTCTCACGAGATGCTGCAACTGTTGTGGTGCATTTCTCGCACAGTTGTTCAGCGACGACGACGTAGAGCTGGAGGACGTGTACATGCTGTTGAAGTTGAAGTTTGTTGATTTGTTCTCTATGGCCAATACAGTACCAGCAATTTGATGCTCACCTCCGCGGCAGAACTCTCACGACATGCTGCTACCGCCATGCGCAGGTCTTCAGTGACGACGACGCGGAGCTGGAACTTGGTATTCAAGTTGAAGTTGGCTTTTTCGGCGCTCTGCATCGCCAGTACCAGCACTTCACCACCGCAGAACTCTCAGGAAATGCTGCTATTGACATGCGCGCTTTTGGCCCAGGTGTTCAGCGACGACGACGCGGAGCTGCAGGATGTGACGCCGAAGTTGAAATTTGAAGTTGCCTTGTTTTGGCGCTCACATCAATAATCATCAATACCATCAATTTGACGCTGACCACCACAGCAAAACCCTCACAAAATGTGCTCTCGTCGCGCGCACTTCTTGCAGGTGTTCAGCGACGACGATGCGGAGCTGGAGGACGTGTACAATGCGGACGTGGGCCTGGACTCTAGCGAGGACGAAACGGAGGAGGTCAAGGAGGGGGAGGCCGCGGGGCAGAAGCTGCTGGACAAGGCCCTAGAGGGGGGAGGGGAGGAGGGGGAGGAGGCGGAGGAGGAGGAGGCAGAGGAGGTCAGTGCTCATACGACGACTAGGGCCAGGGTTAGGGTTAGGTTTAGGATGAAGGTTAGGGTTAGGGTTAGGGGTTCTAGGCATTGTAATTGTAAGATAGCTGGCTGGACAAGGCGCTGGAGGGGGTGGCAAGGAGGGGGAGGAGGCGGAGGAGGAGGAGGCGGAAGAGGTCAGTGCTCAGTGTGCTTTGAGGCATGACGTGGGTTTGGATGGTAGGCAAGTACTGATAATTGGCCGGCGGCGATAACCATCACTGATGGCGATCTGTGCAGGCAGCAGCTGCGCTGGGGCGGAGGAGGTCAGTGCTCAGCGTGGAGAGGGTCTACTAGAGGCATGGCGCGCTTGTGTTTTTTGGATGGCAGGAGCATACATTGAGGTCCTGTAGGGGGGGGGCGAGGAAGGGGAGGAGCAGAGGAAGTCAGTGCTCAGTATGTCGACTAGGGTTAGGGTCAGGGTTAAAGTTAGGATCAGGATTAGGGGGTGGGGTGCGCAGCGGTGCATGCGAGGTCAATGTGCTGTTCAAATGGTACAAGAAGTACTGCATTTTGATGTGTTGGAGGAGGCGGAGGAGGTTAGTGCTCAGTACAGTGAGGCATGATGTGCTTTTCGGATGTACAGTGCGGCATGGCGTTCTTTTTGGATGGTCGGCACGTACTTCATTGTGGTGCACCGGCGTTAGGGGCAGGGGTTTCAGTGGTTTTGACATAGCTGGGCGGCGGCGCTGCGGATGGCGCCCTGTTTGGGCAGCGGCTCCAAAGGGCAGTGCTCAGCATGCAGTAGAGGCTCAGTGTGCTGGAGGGTTGGCGCAATTGAGCGTTTCATTGGTATGCAGTGTCACCTCCGTGTGTTGGAGCTCGGTAAGTTGAGGGGCAGAAGAGGGCAGTGCCCAGGCTGCAGAGGCATGGCGCGTTATTTGGACGGTAGTAGATGAAAGTTTTTTTTGGGCTCATGTAAATGTTCTAGTAGCAGCGCTGTCAGTCACAGACAGCACCCTGATCTGCATTGAGGCGGCCTCTGACATTGATCATTGCCTACCTCACGCCACGCAGTCTTCGTGTCGCGCCAGCCCATTCATTGTCGTATGCTTGGAATAGGGCTAGGTTAAGGTTCAGCTTATGCCGGCGGCGCCGCTCCACGCCTTGATGCCGATGGACTGCCATGCACTCTGCTACAAACACATGCATACATTGCAGTAGAATACGTACACGTACCTGCACACTAACCCCCCCCCCCCCTGCCCCCCCCCCTGCCTCACCCCCAGGACGACTACACTGTCTCCGGCACATACAAAGCGCGCATGGCCGCGCGCGCCAGCCCCGTGCCCTCCGAAACCGAATCCGCCGCGGGCGCCGCCGCCGCCGCCGCTGAGCCCAGCGCCGCCGCCGCCGCCGGCGAGGCAGGGGGGCGCAAGCGCTCTGCGGCGGAGGCAGCGGCGGGGGCAGGGGAGGCGAAGCGGCCGCGGCCGGCGGCGGCGGCGCAGGGCGCGCTGGCGCTTACGCAGGAGAATATGATACTGGTGCTGAGGCGTGCGGGGGGGAAGATGACGAGCAAGAAGCTGCTGAGCGCGTTCCGCCACGAGCTGCAGCGCGACAAGGCGAACCGCGCGCTGTTCAAGCAGCTGCTGCAGGCGCTCGTGACGGGCGTCGACGACGCGCTCGAGGGCAAGGTCTACAAGCTCAAGGACATCTGGATGACGTAAATAGAGGGCTTGTGGATGACAGAAGAGTCAGGCGCGACGGAGCCTCAACTCGCACCCTAGCCTTAAGTGCGCACGATATCAGGACGGCGTTGATACTTAGAGGGGATGTGAAGGGCGGAGGAGTCAGGCGCAGCGGAGCCTCAACTTGAACCCTTACCGTGCGCATGATCAGGGGGCTGGGGTGCACAAGGGCGGTGATGTCAGGCACCCCCATTGGACTTGCATGCTCAGGTGCGGCCGTAGCGGCGCGCGCTTGCGCAAGCCGCACGAGCAAGGTCATCTGGACTGCGTACAGGTGGCGGCGCCATGCGTAGGTCGTGCGCCAGCCCTGCGGCGTCTTCTTGGTGGCTCCCCATGCAGAGCGACACAGACGTGGTGCTCGCAGTGGCGCGGTGCACAGTCTTTGGCATTTGGGGGAAGCAGCAATTCCTGTTGCTAGGACGGCAGGCTGAGCACTGTTGCAACACTGTCGAGCTGCCAGATTTGCAGCACGCATGGAGCATATCGCAACAGAGCAGCAGTGCGCCGCTAATGGGCCATTAGTAATGGCGCAGCTGACCTATCACAGGTGCCGAGATGACAGCGCATGTTCAGATACAGTAGCACTGCAACTGCTTCCGTCTGTGCAGCGCCGCCGACAGAGCACAGCAAAACCCATGTGTCGGATGGCCCTGTGCGGCAGTTGCTGTCCGTCACAGACACCATAATGAACTGACTCTCAACCAATGCTGCACTTGAGGCACTGATCTTTGATCGAAGGCGTTTAAGGCAAAGTGCTTGGCGACGCATGTGCTGCGAGTGGTACACAATTATGCTGCTGTTTGTCCCACTTTGTAGCATCGCCATCTGGTTGTGTGTAAAATCGAAGCACGCTTGCTTTTCCTGCTTTCACACAGGTAGCCGGAATGATGGAGCAGTTAGTGGCGACACACATGCACTTTGTGTGAGTCATCACATTGACTGGATTCATTATTCCACGCGAATATGGGTGCTGCATTCTGCAATTGCCATCATGGCAAATACTTCGAAGTAGGAGATCATATCTTGACGACACGGAAGGGTTTGCTGTTCCGGCATCGCTCCTGCGACCTCACAAGCTGTATCCCCCCCCCCCACACACACACACACAAACCCCCCAGCAGCGCTGAGCACTGCGCCGGTTGCGTCTGCGCCCATGTGCACTCTACAAAATAGGCCCAGACACCACTCAAGAAGCCAACTTCGGTGCCTTGAAGCCGCTTGAGTGCGCTGCATTACCGAGCCAGTCAGCCTATGCTGCAGCGCACAACACACTCGCATGGTTCAGAGAAAAGCAGCACTGGCAGTGCTCAGCATCTCCCCCCCCCTTGCGTGCTTTGCCGAAATTCGTCAAGACAACGGCGAGGATGACATGATGTGAGCAATTGCGTGCGCATAACAAAGAAAACGATGCAAGGCGCAGCGCGTGTCGTCCACCAATCAAGCGGAGGCCCGTTTCTTCACCGGCCGCCCCAGGAAATGCACGCAAGGGCAGCGTGCAGGCACTCGAAGTCATCATAAAAACACGTCATTCAGAAAAGTGTTGTGTTTGAGTTTACGGTGCTACTGCGCTGTGCCGCCCCAGTTGGCGAGCGGCGTCGCGCGCAGTATCTTCAACTCCTGCAGCGGCCGATCTTGGCCGTCCACGGCTACCATACCCATGCGCTGCACGACGGCCATCCCCTCGCTAATGCGCCCCAGTATGGTGTGCTTGCCGTCCAGCCACGGCGTTGGCGCCAGCGTGATGAAGAACTGGCTGCCGTTGGTGTTGGGGCCTGCGTTGGCCATGCTCACCTGCGTGGTTTCAGCCAGAGATTGTGTTTTATGAGCAGTTGCGGAACACGGCTTTCAAATGCACATGCGCAGTACTTGTACTTGTACTTCAATTGTCAAAAACTTCCATGTATGCATACGTGCATGATGCCGTTGGTGTTGGGCCCCGCGTTGGCCATGCTCATCTGTGTGGTTTCAGCCAGAAATTATATTGTTTGAGCAGGTGCGCAGAGTGTAACATGTGCTTGAAGTGCAGTGCACATGCGCAGTACACGTACTTCAAGCATCAAAAACTTCCATGCATACGTGCATGATGCCGTGTTGGGGCCCGCGTTGGCCATGCTGACCTGTGTGGTTTCAGCCAGAGATTGTGTTTCATGAGCAGGTGCGGTGTGTGTGGCAACGCGTACTTCAAGTGCACATGCGCAGTACATGTACTTCTTCAAGTACCAAAACTTCATACGTGCATGTCGTGAGCAAATGAGTGCTACTGTAGAGCGCGCCGTGGTTGCCGTGCAGAGCTCACTTGAAAGACTGATGCATCATGCTGGTGACTGGCATACACTTCAAAGTATGCTTGTATATGGTCTACCACGCCAACGACAGTTCCCGGTTGCACACCCCCAAGCAAAGTTCCCGTTTTCACACCACCAAGCGAAACCGCTTGCCGTTGCCGCAAGCCCACAACATGAAGAATATTTCGCTGTGTACTACAGTTGTGGATTCCCACAGGCCGGACACACTAAGGCAAAACGCTTCACCCCTCACAACACGCTGAGACAGCAATGCAGCGAATGCAAACCCCTGCGAGTCCGCAACACGAAGAGTACTCATCAAAGCCATAGCCACGTATTTCAATGGTCCCGGCATGCCTCGTTGCAGGCTGGACGCAGTAAGGCCACACACGACACCACTCACGATCGCGCCGAGACAGCACTGCAGCAATGCAAATGGCAGTGCGCGTCGGACCCACCGCTTACGACCGCTTGAAGCTTGCACCTACCACATTGTCTGCTGACATACACTGACTATACATACCTGGTGACATTCACAAACTTGGGCATGAACAATGGAGTTGAAGTTGATTGCATTCAAATCAGTGGTATGTACACAAAACTTGTTGCGATAAATAAATACTGTGACCCCATCGAGTGTGCTCTCAGCATGCTCTTTCGATGTGCAACTCAATGACCGGTGCACATGAAGTGCCCTGAGTGATGAGTTGGACATGAGGTGCTCTGCAACTTGTGAGGCACGCTGCTGCCACCGAAAAACACCCTACAGACTTGGATGTTGATGCCTGGTCTGCATGAGCTTCATGAAGTGATTCAAATGTCTATATCATTTTAATGCGAGCTCCAGTTGTCGGCATGCATGCATCAGTGATGCATCCACAAGTAACCTTGCCAGCTGTACAGTTACGTTGACGTTACAAGCCCATGTAAACTGTGTGGGTTTCTTGCACCATGTCTGACAATGTTTGCGCTGGCCAGCACTATCAATTTTCACAATGCACGCATAGCAGACTCACCACGCCAGCTTCCGTGTGCTTCAGCTCGCAAGATCAAGCCCGTACAGACCACGCATCAATGGTGATGTACATCCGAGTCTATGGGGTGATTTTCAATGTTCACGCTAGCCAGCATCATGAGTTTACCCAGTACATGTGGCAGCAAACTCACCAAGACAGCTCCTGTGTGCTTCCGCTCGTAAGAAGAAGCTCGTACAGACCATGCTGAATGGTCATGTACATTTTTAAACGTCCGCGCTAGCCAGCAACACCACGACTTTTCCTGTTACATGGGTAGCAAACTCACCACGCCAGCTCCCGTGTGCTTCAGCTCCCGCGTTATTTCATCCTCGAATTTTGCGCCGTATATGCTTTGCCCTCCCCTTCCTGTCCCCGTGGGATCCCCCCCTTGCACCATAAAATTACGAATAATTCTGTGGAAGACGGTGTTGTTGTAGTAACCGCTTTTGGCCAGCTCGCTGAGGTTGTGGCAGCTCCGTGGTGCATGTTTGTAGTAGAGCTCCACTGTGAAGGACCCCTGAGTTGAAGACGAGCAGAGGGATTAGTATTTTCCTGATGCAGATCTACTCTGAATGTTTTCTGGGTAAGAGCAGAGACATGGCATTCGATAGCAAAAAGAAAGCTGAGCGTTGTAATGCTACTCATTGCTACTGCTCTGCCCATGTGTTGTGAGATGTTGAAGTGTGTGGAAGTCTAAGGATGTGTGCACACCGATGGACTTTTTGTTGCAGCATGTTCGGCATCAGCAAGAGGTGAATTTGCAATAAATTGTGCCATACTACTCGATGAGCTTGGTGTTCGCCGAAGAAGTGACTGCGGCTGCTTCTCCAAAGATCGTAAAAAATCACCAAGAACTGCGAATGATATCCTGCATTTCGCGCCTCACTCACCATGGAGGTGTCAAATTTGACGTGTGTTGGGGGCCCGCTTTGCGCCATACTTGCGAGCGGCGATTGACGACAGTGGGACACTCAGTAAAGATGAGATGATGACCCCGCAATGGCAGTTCGGGCAGTGCTTAGGACTCTCAAGGCTCACGAATCGTTTGGCGCTTAGATCGGCAGATACGATTTTTTGGCGCTCTGACCTCGCTGCGCTGCCTCACAAACCACACAGCAGCAGCAAACAGCACCAGAGAGACTTGAGGCTTGCATCGCTTGTGCGGGAGAGGAGGCGAGCATGTACGTGGTCAAGCGCGATGGCAGGTGAGCACGGGGGGGCAGCACACAAGGCACACACACAGAGCAGTGGTTCGCGGCAAACTGCCTTTTTGGTTTTGCCAGAGCACACTGAAGGGCGCCACTGCATCTAGGATGTGCAGCGAGGCATGCAATCCACTGCCTGAGACGCAAGATACCACAGCCCAACGCTCAACAGCACCGGAGTGTGCGTGCAGCTTGCTTGGAGCCAAAATTAGCAGTCCCAACTGACACAATTTTCGACTGGAGTCTGCAGCGTTGCATATGACAACTGCTGCTGCAACGAGGCCTGTGTGCATGCCATAGGCTTGCTGATGTGTGCTGCAGGGCGTATTGGATCGGCAACTCAGTTGCAGGCACGTTAGCACATGCAACCGCCATCCGCACTCAATGCCTTCCAAATGCCCTGTTCTGCGCTGCCGCAGGTCCGAGGCGGTGTACTTCGACAAGGTACGTTGTTGCTCAGTAGCTTGTGTTGTGTCAGACCTCTAGTGCTTTCCTTAATGCATGTAGCCTACCATCAAACAAACTTGCCATCCCGTCACTAGCAGTCTTTTTGAAATTCACTTTGAGAGCACATGTGGCATGCATGCACAGTCGCGTGCCTGCATCATGGCCTCAGCACTCACAAGCACACCGGCTCTGAGTCAATTCTTCCAAACGCAAAACCTCATGTCCTCCTATTTTTGCGTGTGCATTCGATCTGTGCCACACAATAGTCAGCCCCTCCCTCCCCCCCACCCCCCCCAGATCACCAGCCGCATCAAGAAGCTGTGCTACGGCCTGGACGACCGCTACGTGGACCCCATCATCCTCTCGCAGAAGGTCATTCAGGGCGTGTACCCGGGCGTAACGACCTCCGAGCTGGATGAGCTGGCGGCGCAGACGGCGGCGTACATGGCGACGCAGCACCCGGGGTGGTCGCAGCTGGCGGCGCGCATCAGCGTGAGCAACCTGCACAAGGGCACGTGCAAGCTGTTCAGCGACAACATTGAGAGGCTGCACAAGGTGCGTTCGCGCGTGTATTTGTATACTTTGAAGTAAATATCTCTCCGGTATTATTTGGTCAGTGTTGTTATACCTTTGAGTATAAACATGTAGGCACAACAGCATGAGCACCCTGCGCACGAAGGGTCTGCGCAGCACATTTGCCTACATGTATGTACACTTATTCCATACAGCGCTGCCGCCTTTAATGTGTTCAATGTTGACTCTATGGTACATTCATGTATGCAGCAGCCTTGACCGGGCGGTCCCAGCTCGTTGCGCCCCTCAGCATATCGTGAGCCATGTGCACGCATGGACTTGCGTGAGCCCTTGAATGACAGCGTCAAATGCCGCACAGCGTAGGCACGCAGCACAAGTTCGCCAGCTTTTCCTTTTTGCATTCTGTTGCGGTGACCTTTGAAATTAAAATTGGAAGTGATGAAATTAGTTATCAGTGAACATTTGGTTTTCGTAGGTGCTTCACAGCGCGCAAGTGACTCGCATCACAACCAGTTCTATGCACATGGGGCATATAAAAATCTATGTGGCGACAACGCCCGAAGGGCGTGCATGCAGTGCACGCAGCTAGAGCACCATATACAGTCGCCATCAAATCCAGACATCTGTGCACCATGTCTGCCATTGAAGCAGGGAGACATCAGCTTATACTTGAAGTATTTGTATGCAGCGATTGCGGTCAGGCACCTGCGCATGTGACGGGCACAGCTGAGCCATGTGCGTCAGCATGGCGGTGCGTGATGCAGGATGTTCGCAAATCATTTCTCACATATAAGTGCTGTAATCAGACAGTGCCTGCATGTCCCAGCACTGGTATGAAACGAAAATCATCGCACCACTTCCAAAACTGTTGTGGTTGACCTGATCAAGACAGTAGTGGGACATCGATGTGCACAGCTTGCCATGTAGAATCTCCGGTTTCAAGTTGGTATGCTAACCCCAACTTTAGTCTGCAAGGCACGGACAAGCATTAAAAACCAGGTGCTTCACCAGGTACACTCAGATGCAACTTGTATTATGAAGGCAAGCCTGTGTATGGTATGCATATATGTAGACAAACTGAGGCTGCTGCGCTGTTTTACTTTTGCCGTTGTCGAGCGTGCTTTGAACCGCATCATGTCTACCAAAACAACTTTGGTCTACTTACTTTGGAAGTATGCCTTTTTCAGCGCGCAACTGCTGACAAGCCTCAGCTGTTCGGATGCTGCAGGTTTGGTGGTTGACCGAGCAGTGGTACACTGTACCAACCACGCTAACCCTCTCTTTGCGCATACATTTTTAAAGTATGGCACCTCAACACCAGACACCAAACAATGAAGCACCCAGAACAACATTTTGACCATACTGACAAGCCTCATCTTTCTTGACACTGCATTTCTGCAGCTGATTCAGTGATGCTCAACTGGCTATGCTCCCCCCCCCCCCCCCGCCCCTTCCCCCCTTGCCCGTGCATTTTCTACAGTACGTGCACCCCAAGACCAAGCAGCCGGCGCCTCTGATCTCGGACGAGGTGTACGAGATTGTCATGAGCAACAAAGACATGCTCAACAGCGCCATCATCAACGACCGCGACTGTAAGTCGGCAGTGCTAGCGTCCTTCGACGAGTGTGCATGGCAGCGGTCGCTTTGCGTATTCCACTTTGTAGAACCTGCAGCAAGGTCTAAAACGCAGCACTGGGTCGCCGAGTGAACGGTGTTTGAAGTTTGAGCATAGAGCACGAGTACAGTACATGCAGCTGCTGTTTGTTTGTGTTTACACCCGCTGACAGGAATTTCATGTGTAGTTCACAAGCGCGCACGGGCACGCACACAGAGCGGAGATGGTTCACTTTGTGAATTCATGATTCTTTGCCCATACATACCTATATCCCTGAATGAGCTCAAGGCCTCACCCCCCCCCCCCCCCACCCCCTTCCCAGTCCAATACGACTACTTTGGCTTCAAGACGCTGGAGCGGTCATACCTCCTGCGCATCGACGGCAAGGTTGTGGAGCGCCCGAGCCACATGATCATGCGCGTCGCGCTAGGCATCCACATGGATGACGTCGCGTCGGCCATCGAAACGTACAACCTCATGAGCCAGAAGCTCTTCACGCACGCGACGCCCACGCTGTTCAACGCCGGCACGCCGCGCCCGCAGCTGAGCAGCTGCTTCCTGCTGACCATGAAGGAGGACAGGTGCGTCACCACTTTGTGCAGTTGAAGTTGATGCCGCGCAGTGTGCTCATTGTTGAGGGTAACATGTCGTCTTGAACTGGCAGCCCGCTGCGCCCGCAGCTGAGCAGGTGGTTCCTGCTGACCATGAAGGAGGACAGGTGCGTCACTTCTGCGCACACTTGAAGTTGATGGACTTACTGCTTTGATTGACCGACAAGAGAAAAGCAGATTTGAAGCACACTTGAAGCCGACGGCCGTAGCTCATTGCACCCATTGCTGTGTAGGAGGGCAGACATGCACACCTGCCCATCTGGACTTGATTTCTTCCTCTTACTTGCTTCCTGGTATGCCTGTGTTGAGGTTGAGGTGCCGGCGCCTGTTGCCCAGTGCTCAGCAACCTTGTCCCACTGACAGGAGTGCGCACCGCTCGCGACCTTCGCACAAAGTGCTGTTGACCTGACCTTATTTGACCGTGACGTCCTTCTTTTTGCGCGTGCGCAGCATCGAGGGCATCTACGACACCCTCAAGCAGTGCGCATGCATCTCCAAGTACGCCGGCGGCATCGGCCTCGCCATGCACCAGATCCGCGCCACGGACAGGTCAGTAACAAAGTTGATGTTACCAAAGAACTTGAGGCATGTCATGTCATTGATGTCACCGACATAATCACAGACGCCGTGGACTGTTCTTTATACTAGCTGGAAGGCCACTGGTTTGCCTTCGCTAGCTGCGTGGGGTTAGGGTTATGGTTAGGTACATATGGTGGATGTGCTTTGCCCACACTGCTTCCGATGTGCTGCCTTGCAACTCATGGGACAACCATGTGTATCTGAAATTTGCTGATATCGTGTATCCTACAACTTGCTGAGAAACAGTAGATCGGCTGTTGGCACTGTCGCTGCTGCATGCTACAAAGTTTGCTGTAATTGCATTTATTATGACTATGACTGAGCCATGCTCACATCAGCGCCTGCTCAGTCCGTTGTCTGCGTCAAAGCCCTCACCGCACCCCCACTCAATTTGCCCGCGCGCAGCTACATCCGCGGCAGCAACGGCACTTCCAACGGCATCGTCCCCATGCTGCGCGTGTTCAACGACACCGCGCGATACGTGGACCAGGTGAGGAATGGAATGTTGAAGTTCAGAAATGTCTCTCTGACTAGCCTCTTCATGAGGCTGTGTTACGCGCAAGCTCTGTGGAATTGGCTCTATCAGCGCTGCTTGGCCCAGTGCGTGATGGCAGGAGGTGACACAGAACATGTGCATCTTATCAAGGCCTATCGCCATTCCCCTTGCTGGTGCATGTCGTTGTTTTCTGCTGACTTAGGTTGTGTCACGATCGCTCCATTTCTCTTACAGATGAACAGTTTGAGACGGCAAGAAGTGGCCTATAACATGGAGGGTCATTTTCATCAAGGTCTGTCGCCGTTTTCTATTTGCTTATTTACGCTGTTCTTGTTCCCTGCTTGTCGTCATACAGGGTGGCGGCAAGCGCAAGGGCTCCTTTGCCATCTACCTGGAGCCCTGGCACGCCGACATCTTTGCCTTCCTCGAGCTGCGCAAGAACCACGGTGAGCTCACGGGCATACCACAGTTGAAGTTGCACACAGCAACGCTGAGGCTTGACAGCATCAGACGGGATACCTAGCTCTGTCAAGAGCACTGATCTTGGTTCTGCATATGTGGGGTTGCTGTACTTATCACGCGCTGTTGGCACCATGCGCATTGTCACGTGCTGTTGGCACCATGCACACTCACACGACCGACAACTTCATTCGCACCTTGCCAACGCTTTCAATGCATTCTTGTTCTTTCAGGCAACGAGCTCGAGAGGGCGCGCGATCTGTTCTACGGACTCTGGGTTCCTGACCTCTTCATGCAGCGGGTGGAGCAGGTAAGCTTGACTCTGACCTTGACTCTGACTCTGAGCACACATGCATGGCTTGTTGTGCTGGGCACGAGTGTGGCACCCAAATGTTTGTTGAAGTGGAGTTTAGTGCTTCAAGCCTCCTGCAAGTTTAAGTTTGACAATCGGCAAAGGGGGGCTGGCTCTCAGCACAATCGCAAGCCCGCCTCACAGCGAGGTATCAATGATTTTTAGAGTGTGATCGGCAGCTCTGCCCGTTGGCTCATACCACCTGTTGCTGATGAACATGGTGCTACCCATTGTTGTTTGTCTATGCCGCAGGACAGCACATGGAGCCTCATGTGCCCCAACGAGTGCCCTGGGCTGGCAGACGTACACAGCGAAGCCTTCGTGGAGCTCTACACAAGGTCAGCGCACTCACAAACACAGTCAACCCTTTGACTTGTAATATGCTGACACAAGCACGCCTGCATAGCCTGCATTCTACTGGTCGTAGGCGCCGCCATCCGCACATTCGCTCAAGTGTTTTCTTTGATATTGATAGAGAGTACTCCTAATTAATGCTCTCATCATGCAATGTTACCTCAATTGCTACACCTATAGGTATGATAGGGAGGGCCTCGTTCTCTCAAGTGTATTCCTTGATATCGATGAAGAACTTTCCCAATGTATGCTCACATTATGTCCTCGAATGTATACATACAGGTATGAGAGGGAAGGCAAGGCACGCCGCACCATCCGCGCGCGCCAGCTCTGGGAGGCCATCCTGGTGGCGCAGTGCGAGACGGGCACCCCCTACATGCTGTTCAAGGACGCCTGCAACGCCAAGTCCAACCAGCAGAACCTCGGCACCATCAAGTGCTCCAACCTCTGCACCGAGATCCTGCAGTACACGAGGTGCGTGAAACGCGCATTCATTCATGAATTGTGAATTTATTCGGTCGTGCGGCCAGAACATCTGCAGCGCATTCATCCATGAATTTGTGAACTTATTGAGTCATGTGCCTAGCAGACTTTCTGTACCTACAAGTGCTGTAACCTCAGCGTGGAGTACATGAGGCAATTGCACATTCGCTCCCGTGAATCTGTGAATTCATGGGTGTAAATGATACTTGTGCGTTTAGGGACACGTGCGGCACAGCAGCACATCTAGAGTCCAGGTCTCAAAAGGCAATGCAGAACACCTCTGCATCGCCTTGCCAGATCTATGCTGGCCACACTCATTGTGTTAAAACTTGTACACACAGTCTGTTGCAACGTTCACATCAATGACTTGTTGGTTGCAACTTCAATAATTATGTCACTTGTTGCAGCCCTGATAAGGTGGCTGTGTGCAACCTGGCCAGCATCTACACACACCCGTGCTTGCCGCATCTATGCTGGCCAAACATCAATTACTTAGACAATGAATAAACACAGTCTACTGTAATGCAGTACTTGTAAAAACTAAAAGTTCTGACAATTTCTGGTTCAACCTTGGTTGATTCTTCGTTCCTTGCAGCCCCGACGAGGTGGCAGTGTGCAACCTGGCGAGCAATTCACTGGGGGCCATGGTCAACATTAACTTGTACAGTCTGTTGCAACGTCAAAATCAATAACATTTTTGTCGCAATTTCGATCATTTTTTGCCCCTCTTCGCAGCCCCGATGAGGTTGCGGTGTGCAACCTGGCGAGCATCTCGCTGGGGGCCATGGTCAATGAGAAGACCGCGGAGTCCCCGCCCACATACGACTTCCAGCGCCTGTACGAGATCACCAAGGTGGTCACGCGCAACCTCAACAAGGTCATCGACGTCAACTACTACCCGGTCAAGGTGCGTCACTCTCCGCAGGACTTGAAGTTCAGGGCCGCTGCCTCTTCTGCTGATGATAATGCAGGCTTCAAGTGTAGTGTCGTCATCGGGGTGGTTTTGCGTTGCCTGTGAGTTACCATAGGGTCATCGACGTCAAGTACAACCCAGTCAAGGTGCGTCACTCTCTGCGCGATTTGAAGTGCGTACTAGCTCTCAAACTGATGTTGCCAATCAGACTGTAGTGTGGTTGAGTGTACAGGTGATGTGCACTTGGCTTACGATAAACTGCTATTTCTGTCCCTAAAGCAACATACGATGCCTCCATACATGCAGGACCTCAGTATCTTTACATCTACCCTTGCACTGTGCCTGTATTTTCATTCTTCAACTTGGATACGTTATGATATTATGATATGCGCAATAATTACATGGAAGAGCACTGATGTCCCTGTGGCACCCTCCCTTGTCTGCTGTTGACAGACTTCCGCGCAACAGCAACATGTATGCTCATACTTCATGGGAAAAAAATCAAATGTTCATAGGGAAACACCTCTGTCCTTTTGTATGCTGCTGACAGGAGGCGCGCAACAGCAACATTTGCCATTGCCCAATAAGGCCAAGTGTTGGCTAAAGATTGTGGTTTACCAGCATGCACAAAACCTCCCATGTACACACAATTCACGCTTTTACTCATACCCGTGCCGCACCTACTGTCTGCTGTTGACAGGAGGCGCGCAACAGCAACATGCGCCACCGCCCAATAGGCATCGGAGTGCAGGGCCTGGCTGACGCGTTCATCCTCATGCGGTACCCATTTGAGAGCGAACCGGCGCGCCAGCTCAACAAGGACATCTTTGAGACCATCTACTTTGGTGCCGTGGAGGCCTCCATGGAGCTGGCAGAGAAGGACGGGCCTTACGAGACGTATGAGGGATCGCCAGCCAGCAAGGGGCTGCTGCAGGTACTTTGCCGATATACTCAGCAGTGAATGTGTCACTATTGCAGTAGATGGTGGTACCAAAGCTCAGCCATCAGGCATGTGCCTGCAGTTGACTTATACACAGCACCTTGAGCTTCACGACGAAGTCTGGCCCATACGTCACCAGCTAGGGGCTGCTGCACATGCGTATCTCCCCTGCAATATTAAACCAGTTCTGAACTTCAAGTCCTTCAAGGGTGCCTTGGGAGCTATCTGGCAGCTTGAGGTGCCTGGGAACGTTGCTCAAGGTGGTCTTGTGCACGGTAACAAGAATGGGCAGCGACCGCCCGCGAATTGCGCCTGATCACCATGCTTTGTTCTGTTACCAAGAACACACGTCCTACGAACGCTAGTCAAACGACCAATTTTTTGACCTTGAGCGTCGCTGCGTAGTGCCGTCAGGTTGACCTCTGGGGGTCGAGTCTCCTTGTAGCACACTCTGCACGTCTTTCTGACCCCCCAACTATTGCTGTGCACTGCAGTTTGACCTCTGGGGGGTCAAGCCCTCTGACCGTTGGGACTGGGATGGCCTCAAGGCCAAGATCGCCAGGCACGGCATCAGGAACTCCCTGCTGCTGGCCCCCATGCCCACCGCCTCCACCGCCCAAATACTGGTGAGCACATGCTTATTTTCTCCTTGGGGGGGGGGGGGGGGTGACAAGGGTTGAAGTTTGGGTTTAGGGTCATTCAAACCCTAGGTGCTGGCGGCCTTTGATGACACCATCAGTATATACTTCGAAGTATAGTGTTTGCTTCCTTGTGGAATTCATATGTCAGGCTTGTCAGCGCGAGCAACTGCTGATTTGCGTCAGACGTGCCTTTTACGGACGCAGATGGTCTTCTCCTAACCTCTGTGCAGGCACGACACACGGCCAGCTTTCCATCTGCCACTTGCCACAGTGCGATTGGCGCAATCTCTCAACTGTGCCAATGTGAAACGGGTTCCAGCACAGTATGTTTGTGCCCTTGCCTGGTTTGAGGGCATGTTGTTTTTAGCTTGTATTCTTAGACTACGTACTGATCTGATTATCTGTGTTTGAGCAGGGCAACAGCGAGGGCTTTGAGCCCCTCACCAGCATGTTTCTTCTTTTTACTCATCGTTTGCTGCTTTTGCTGATCTGACGCGCTGTGTTTTTCTATGTTTTTCTGTGCAGGGCAACAACGAGGGCTTTGAGCCCTTCACCAGCAACATGTACAACCGCCGCGTCCTGGCGGGGGAGTTTGCTGTGGTCAACAAGTACCTTCTTAAGGACCTCACGGACATGGGGCTCTGGACACCCGAGGTCAGTGCTCAACAACCCTAACCCTAACCCTCTGAGTCGGGATCTGAGTCAGTTTGCTGTGTCAACAAGTACCTTCTCAAGGACCTCACAGACATGGGGCTCTGGACACCTGAGGTCAGTGCTCAACGGACGATCTGAGTCAGGATCTGTGGCCTGCTGCTTGCAGTAGCTGTGTGCTGCACAAATTATGCCATATATGCTACCGCAGCCACTCACGCGAGACGGGGGGTGCGCTGTATAAGACCCCCTTCCTCCCCCAAATGAGACCCTCCGTCTTTTGACCTTGGGCCTCGCAGCGCGACTAGACGGGGGGGGTCTAAACTCCGTGATTTACAGTATGCTTGAACATCATGCTTGACTTGTTTTAAAAGCGATGGGGTATATGTGTTTGGCGGAGAATGTGCAGCAACGCGCGCATAATCAACAGACCGGACTTGCGTGCGCTGGAACCGTGCCCTGCATTACTGCACGCGGCACTGGCAAGAACCCACCGAATTCACCTTTACAGTCAGCAGTTGTTTTCCCTGCTTCTTTGAAGTACCGTCTTGCGCATACGCCCAGCCTGTCACACCGCTCAACCCAGCCCCCCCCCCCCCCCCTATATAACAGGTGCGCAACCAGGTCATGGCCAACGGGGGCAGCGTCCAGGCCGTCTCCAAGATCCCAGCCGATTTACGCGAGCTCTACAAGACGGTGTGGGAGATCAAGCAGCGCACGGTTCTCGACATGGCGGCCGACCGCGGCGCATTCATCTGCCAGAGCCAGAGCCTCAACGTGCACTTGGCGGAGCCCACGCACGGCAAGCTGACGTCCATGCACTTCTACAGCTGGAAGGTGAGCCCGCTGTGAATAGCCGCAGCAATCATCATGTCGTGACGCTCGCATTTATGCGTTTCTACAGCTGGGTTAGGGTCAGGGTTAGACGGGGTCGCGATCCAAGCCCTGTTGGTAACATTGTGCTCAAACATTCTGCGGTGTCTAGCTAGGTCGATGTTCAGCAGCTGCTCTCTCTGCAGAACCGTTTGCCCAACAAAACGGCGTGCCTTATGCGCACTGCAGAGCCATGCAAGCTCTTGCTAGACGCACGACCGTCTCACTGCCTCTTTAAAAAGCTGTGCTGGCCGTGAGCAGTGCAAAGGGAGCTATGACGCCACCATCTCGGCTGCACCTTTATGCATGCAAGCTACATAGCAGTTGCCCTCAGGCGAAACGGCGCATCCGCTGCATGCGCTAAACTCCCGCTGCTGCACGGCTGACCCCCCCACGATTACCCCCTTCATCCCCCCCCCCGCAGCTCGGCCTCAAGACGGGGCTGTACTACCTGCGCACCCGCCCAAAGGTGGACGCGATCCAGTTCACCGTGGATCAGGCCGCGCTCGCCAAGTCCATTAAGGAGCAGACGGCGGCAGCGGCAAGTGCTGCGCCTGCCGAGGAGGAGGGGGAGTGCCTGTCATGCGGCGCATGATTGAAGTTGAAGTGGGCGTCACTTCAAGTCTTCCCTGAAAACGCTCTACTTTGAAGAAGAAAGGGCGGGGAACACGCTGCGCCGCCAGGGACACTGCTCTTCGCGATTGAAGAACTGTTCCACCTGAAAAGGGGCGTACACTTGCACTCACACCTTGTACAGCGCCAGCATTGGCAATCCCCAAGCCTCAGCTTCCCTGCTCGAAACAAGGCTGCGCCAATTCTGGCAGGCTCCTGGCATAGGTAGAGCGGGGGTGCCGAAAGCCAGCAGCATTCGTCGTTGTCGCCTGAGTCAAGCAGGTGGTTCTATTCGTCTGTGACCCAAGTTTTGTGTCAATTTCTTCTGTAGATGAGATGAGATCTGTCGCGCGCGCTGTGCACTTCAAGTTGCCCAGACCCAGCACATCCGGCGGCTACGCATTGCGAATGTGAGAATGTCCATGGTATGCCACCAATGCACCTCCCAGTGTGAACAAACGTGCGGCATTCGTGTCACAGCTTTTGCGTTTTTTTCATCACTTTGCTTGTGTGTTGGGAAGTGATTGGTGCAGCTATAATGCTCTGCTATTGATTAGGCTTGTGAAGTGAGAGCAACCCCTTGTTTGGCACATTCAAGCAACTCAAATGCGGTGTCTTGCTGTGCTGGAATCATTCTGCCTCTCCTCATGTCGTGAGCGCGACTGTCGTACACTCAAGCCAATGTCTTCTGAAACAGTTTCTTGAATCGTGCCCAAGCAACTGATGAATTGTACAATCTGTCGCCACCTATGCAAAACAGAGCATGCGCAATTGCATTGAATCATACATGCATACATGCGCATTATGCAATGAATTGTCATCGTACATACATACATGCGCAACATGCTTACATCGTACATACATATACATATATCTACATTCTATGATGATGTAGCACGGCAGATCACAGCCCATGACAGCAAATTATACCAGCAAACATCACTGCGCGCATGCGCATGAATGTTGCATGCATACAGGCTCCTCATGGTACTTGGAGCAGACAGAGCAAGAGCTCATGGCAGCAGCAACGTGAAGCAGCATGCACGCGCATGCATGCACAAGGCGCGCAGCAACGGCACAGCACAAAGCGGGGCACTAAAACATGTGACACTGAAAACTCTCATGTCGAGATCATCATCAAACATCAATTGACATTTGCTCGCGAGCAGCACTCATAGCACGATGGACACCGAGCCCGCTGCAAACATATGCAACCAGAGAGCCAGTGTGTGAATGTGGTACTTCTACTTGCAATTGTGTTGAGCATTGCACAGAATGCGCGCATTGCGGGAGAAGAGTGGATGGCGCGGCACATTGGCAGTTGCTTGGTCACGGCTTCAGATTCTGGACCAAGATGTTGGAGGACTCCGCAGCAGCAGTTCTCAGCGGCAGCAGCACCAGACGGCAACCGCTCACACTGCGAGTAGCCAGCATGACCTCTGTCACACAACATGTAGATTCCGTACAGCACTGCAAGCTTAGATGCCATTCGTCTGGGCTTTCAAAGTTTTCGCGCCCTGAGCGAGGATTAAAAAAAAGTACAGCGCTTCCGATGTGGTGTGCTCACAGCATGCCTGTTGTTTGGAAAGTTTGACATTTCACTTTGAAGTACATGCAAAGTACATGGACCCCGAGATGCCATTTGGCAGCGGCGGCGTTTGAGTGGTTGTCGTTGCGACACTTTCAGACTGTCATACGACATGTAGATTCCTTACAGCTAGATGCCAATCATCTGGGCTTTTTCGCGCCCTGAGCGAGAATTAATAAAAAGTACATGCAAAGGCACTGAAGCAGCAACAGTAAAACGGATCGCAAAAGCGTCAATTGTCATGGCATGCTCCAGTCAAGGACGGACCCCATGATGCGGGCTCAGCCGGGCTGCACAGTCTGGCTCTCATGCATGTGCTGTACATACAATGGAGCAACCAGCAAAGCATGTCATCTGTCGAATGCTGTGCAGCTGTTGCATTGAAGCGGCGCCGAACCTTGCCCCAATGGAGCGCATTTGCAAGTCGATGCTAGTGGTCAAGGCGGATGCTGCCATGTCTGCTAGACGTTGCAAACCATTTGGCGATAGATTTGTGAAGGTCGCGTAAATACAATATAAAGTTTGTGCTTCTGAATTATGTGATGCTTGATGCTAGGCATGCATTGACTTCAATATCATACGTATGTGTGTGGCACCACATCTGCACCAACTTGAGTATGTTGCTAGAGACCCGCATATACAAGTACATGACCATCGAACAGGACCATCAAACGCAGATCAGAGAGCGCAAGAGAGTGTGTGCATCTGCGGCGGCGGTCACCGTGACCCTTTACTTAACGGACATCAAACAGCATTGCAGCTTATCTGGGCCTGTAATTCTCGGCTTGGCCTTCCTGTTCAGCACTTGCCAGTTCCACCAGACACGCCTCATTTAACATGACAGATCATGGTGTGTGGTTCTGGGCCCCAATTTTGGCTTGCATCACGCCCTTTGGGCACTACACCACTGCTGAAACGAGCGCCCCCACTGGCACGATCGTATTTGCAGCCGCTGACGCTTCAATCGTCACGTGTATGACGTCCGCTTTCAAGTTGCTTTGCCCACTGCCATCCCCGCGAACCCCCGTATGCGCTTCATCAGAACTGTTCCCTCACGTAAATAATGCGCGCCAATCACCGCTGTAAGCATGAGCTGATGGAGCTGGACCCAGGACATTGTTGCTACTCCTCTGCTGCCCCTGCCTAACCACCATCAATGTTTGATTTTTAAAGCGTCCTTTGCTTTTTCTAGCGCTTCAAGCCCGTGGGTGCCGTCAAGCACTAAGGGGGTGTAGCCCTGGAATCAGTGTAAGCCAGGCCTGCTCCCCCGGCACAGCGCACGCGCATCACTTGATTTGACACCGCAGGCTGCGCTCCTCTCGATGGCATTACATGCCCTACTCAAGCTGGGCGAATGACGCATCGCAACTGTCCACGCTGACTCCTCCGTGCGTCATTTGGTTCTTGTGATGGACGCGGTTTTCAAACTCTTCTTCAGCATGGCAGAGCTGCTCACTTTCCTGCCTTGGCAACGGTTGTCTCAGCAGCGCTCGACTCGGCAGGGGCTGCGTCGTCGGCCTGCCACGGCACCGCAAAGTCGACCGTGGGCTGGGCAGTGGACCTGAGGCAATGCGGGCAGAAATATCAGTACTTGAGAGGGGTACTGTATGTATCAATGATAATCGCCTTTGTGCAGAGGCAAGCGCAACAGCTTCATCATCCAATCGGTGAGGCGACTTGAAGCTGCATGCAGCCCAAGCGGTGCTTCAATTTCAGTTCACCGATTGCGCATAGAGGCAAGCTGCAGCCGTGAACCTCGACCTGTCGGTGCCTCTCATCATGAGTTTGTGCGCTGCATCTACTTTGCACATTCAAGTCAGCTTCAACCACGCCACGTTGAGTGTAAGCTTCAATTGATGACGTGGTTAAGAAACTTGTCAAGGTCTAGATTACACCAGGAGCGCTCGGGGCCTTCCTTGAGCTGATTATCACCTCAACCAACTCAAGCGCTGCTGGGCAAAGGACGGCATGAGCAGGTTGAGAGTGGCTCAGTGTTCAGCTTTGTTTAAAAATTATGCAGGAGCATGCCTGCTGTCATATCCATGACGACGTGCATGAGCGTCGACAAAGGTGGCGTGATCTTCGCAAGCCATACACAGGCAGACGTTTCACAATGAAGTGCGACCAGTCAACCCGAATTTAGGTATAAATGCGCTCCACTAGGCCGTACGTCCACCCCAATGCTGTGAAGTTAAAGTGTGTTCCACAATTTCATTCCAAGAAGATCAGACTTCAACTGTGAGGTATGCATGCAGCGTGCGCACGCGGTATGATGCAGACTGTAGCTCAAGGCTCGATCCATACTGAGCAGCTTCTTTTGCTCACTGAGCCTATGCGTTTTTGGGTCGTGCATCAGTTGATTCCTCATTGCGACGTTGAACGTCATGCTACATACAGCATGCTGACCTCAGAGGCGTGCCCAGTCCACACCTGTAGGCAGCAGACGCGCGCTGACCAGCTGCAACAACAGGTGACGCTCCGCGCTGCGAGCTGATCACTGCCACAGCATCTGCCGCAACAGCGACGGGCACTGCCGCCGCCGCCGCTGCTGCTGCTGCTGCTGCCGCTGCTGCTGCGGGAGGTGACAGCGGCTCCGTCCACCAGCGCTGAGCCCTGCCATGCCCTGCAGCTGAGTCGGTGGCCTGGTGCGGCGCCTGAGGCCTGCCAGGTGGCGACACGTCAAGGGCGCGCGCCCGTGTCCTCGAGGGCCTCACGATGGAGCGCTGCAGCAGCTGGAGGGGCGGGAAGTCACAAGTTGAACTTTGTCAGCGTGTGCACAAGTTGAAGATCTTCAGCGCGCGCGCTCGCATTCTCACAATGGAATGCCGCAGGAGCTGGGGCAGAAGTCACAAGTTGAAGTTTTTCAGCACAGACAAGTTGAAGTTTGTCAGTGCACGCGCCCGCGTCCTGGAGGGCCTTACGACGGAGCGCTGCAGCAGCTTGGGGGCGGGAGGTCACAAGTTGAAGTTTGCCAGCGCGCGCACAATGTAATTTGTCAATACGCGCTCCCTCCTCCTTCAAAGGTCTCACGAAAGAGCGCTGCAGCGGCCTGCGGGGGGGAGGTCAAGTTGTCCGGTTGAACTCGTGTGTGCTTTCTGTCCTCAGGAGAGCCGGTTTTTGTTGGCGACAGCGTGTGGAAAGACGGAGCTGCTCCTGGATCACACACGTCTGCACGATGAACGGAACACTGACTGTGCTGCACGCAGGAACAGGCAGTGCTGAGTGTTGATGCGCCGCTGCCGCCTGCAGTGCTCCATTGATTGCGCTTAGCGGTGCCAACGTCAGTGCAACAAAGTCATGCAATGAGGCCTTTTGCAAAACTTCATGTGTTGCAACATAAACCAACGCATGTAGTCAGCAGCCCAAGGGCAGCGCGTTACTGGCTCAACCAGTGTTAAATGAAAAACGAATAAAAAAGATCGTTGAGCTCTAGGTGACAAGGGATGGTTAGCCGCAAGTGCCTTCCACCATTAAATACCGTTGTGGAGGTAGTGTTACAAAAAAATCACTAAATAATAGCCCCCCCCAGGCCCTTGTGCGATTTGAACTCAAAGTCTACAAATGCCACACACCCACAGTGATCCGGGGTGCGAGCCTCCTAAGCGCGACAGCGACACATACGGCATAGTCCGTTGACAATACATACCGCATGGTCCGGGGAGCGAGCCTCCTGAGCGCTGAGGGGCTGCTGCAGTGCCGCGGCCAGCTGTGCACGCGCACCCGCCAACTCTCGCTCCAGGGTGATCTGCTGCTGCAGTTTCTCTTGAAGTTGCACCTGGAGGTCGGCGACACTGCGCCCCTTCGTGGCCAGCGCCTCCTGCGCAGCGTTTGAGCGTTGTGACAACGTTGAGTACACTTCAACTTGAAGTACCCTTGTGCTGTTTGTAGCTTTGGTTTGGCCGGATTTGAGGCCATTTTAATGCGATGTGGCCGTGGCGAGGAGGAGCACTGCTGCACTTTCTCTCCCTGACTGTTGGTGTGGTTCATGATAATAGCAGCGCTCAGCGATGGCCTTCACTTCGACTAAACACAGCACAGACGGCAGCGAGCTCTGCCGTGAGGCGGCTCCTGAAACCGGCATGGCATCTGTGCACATGCCAGTGGTTGTGAAAACACGACTGAACATTCGACAGGCGCATTGTTCAAGTTTATGCATGTGACATGTTGTGTTCCTCAAAATAGACAGAATTGCATGGAAGTACATCAGTGCAGACTAGGCTGCTGCATAAGGAAACCCTAGAATGCATATATAGCACACCCGGCCTCACTTGGGGCCTTCACAACTACAAGTCCACAGGTGCATGCGTACATAGCAACACCACCGCATCATCATCTACAATTGTTAAGGCTCACATTGGCCTCTCCGAGCCTTCCGCGAAGCGCCGCCAGCCGCTCACTGTGCTCCTGCTGCTGCCTCCCCATGTCTAGGCGCAGCTGCCGCACTTGCGAAGCCTTCTCATTGAGCTCACCGCTGAGTTCCTCCATCTTGCGGGACTGATGCAGCACATTGCAAGCCGTTGGTGGCGTCAGTAGAGAATTTGACACGGTGGGAGCAATCTGTGCATTTGAATGCATTTGCTAAGCATCTTGAACTGCAACTTCAAAATCCATTGCTGCTCCGTCAAATTGTGAGCAGTGCTAAGTTGGCATCTCAGCAGCTGGGTTGGGGTTAGGGTTAGGGTCAACCCGACCCCTGAGAAGCACATCCGTTGCCAGTTGAGGTTGAGTCATCCGCAGCCACCAAGGCCCCAAAAGCATGCCGTTTCTTGGCGCATGTGTGTGCTTGCGATCATTCAAAAGTACCCACTTCATCTGTACTTCAATGTTGAGAGTCACCTACACATAGCAACACCAAAGCACCTTGAAATACATGTGCCAGGTTACATCAGCATGCTTCAGCAAACATGCGTGGCAGCTGACCGTTTAATGCGTCTCGCGCCCTTAATCATGCAACAACAGATGATAAGGATGACACGTCAATGTACCTCAAAGACAACAGACTTCAACTAGTGCAAATTTCTTGATTGTTAGGTCACTTGTCCCTGCCACTTTTCAAACTTGTACACGCCGCCACCCTGCAAGCCTTGATGCTTTGCTGATTGTCAAAATGCGCTGACGCAAAAAAAATGAATACTTGACGATTTGACCACAACTAGCACGTTCGGTGTGGGTCGACTTGTACCTCAAAGACAACAGACTTCAACTAGTGCAAATTTCTTGATTGTTAGGTCACTTGTCCCTGCCACTTTTCAAACTTGTACACGCCGCCACCCTGCAAGCCTTGATGCTTTGCTGATTGTCAAAATGCGCTGACGCAAAAAAATGAATACTTGACGATTTGACCACAACTAGCACGTTCGGTGTGGGTCGACTTACATGCGTGGCCACTGCATTGTCAAGTCTGTCCTTGAGTTGCTGTATCTCCGCTCGATTGCTGCTCAGCTGCTGGCGCGCTGCAGCGTCCTCGCGAGGCTGACCTTCCTGTAGTGGTGCATACATACACACATCATGTGTCAGGCAAACGCCAGCATTGTGATGGGTCGCCACACGGGGGCTGAGGCAGCAGCAAAGCTACATGCAGCGGGCCTGACAAACTCTGACCATCACGTAGCCTTTACCCTGACTCTAACCCTAACGTTGACCTTGCCCTAACCCTCATCGGGTAACACTCAGACGACTGCTGTGCCGTTGTGGTGCTGCAAGCAGCTGCTGGCGACAGCTCATACGTGGAGTAACAATCCCATGCAGTATATGCCGTCAAGGCAGTAATCTAAACCCTGACCCTAGCACGCCACCCTCGCCCTAAGCCTAGTGTGCCACTGTCCCTGCATAAGCCCAATTTCAAAAGTATGCACCCCTATAGCGCTGCATTCCATCAATGGTGATGCACTGGCTGCCCCTTTCAGATTCAAACGCAATGACCGCTGCACCTCTATAATCCGACTCCACCGTAAATCAAGCCCCAACCCTACTGAGCTAGGCCAGCAGTAGCGTGTGCAAAGGTGGGAACAGGGCCAACTGGGTTTGACCAAGCCGCTCAGCGTACTGCAAGGTCGATCATGTGGTCACTCTGAGATGCGCAAATTGATCCCGCACGCCACTTGCAACTGTCACAATGAGCCCAAATACCTCCGTGGTGCTGCGTACAGTCGCTGCCGTTGCGCCGACGGCCCCCTGAAGATTCTCTTGGATGCGTGAAGGCAGTACTTCCAACACCTAACCCTTGCCCTACGTAGTATACAGCGCGCCGTACTGCTATAACCTCACCCTTGCCCTTATTCTAGTATGGCGCTTTCCCTGCATGAGCCTAATTTCATGAGTATATACCTCTATGGCGTTGCGCGCAGTTGCTGGCGTTGCGTCGACGGCTCCCTGACGATTCTTTTGTATGCCCGTCAGCTGTGTCCACAGCTCAGCGACGCCGGCATTGTTTGCAGCGACCTTGTCAGTCAGCTCGCGTATTCTATCTTCCTCATGTGCATGTGTTGCCTGCGGGACATTTCAGGCACAGCAGTACAATGCATGGTGATGAAGGCAGCTCGCGATATCTGTCCTCCTTCTGTGACAGTGTTGCCAATGTTAAGGTTGCAAGCATACAAAACAAATATGAATAAACATACTTCAGAAGTATTGTTCTCATGAAGAGTAGGAAGGTGTTATTGACTGGTTGTCATTTCTGTGCGCATTCATGGATGCATGGTGTCAGCTTCACCTTCTCAGAAATGCGCAACAGAACGTCTTGTTAATCGCAGCTTGACAAAATGTTGTGGGTAGTATGATGACTGTCATTGCTTCTGGCGTCATTTGCAACTAGCCGTGACGTTTGACATTGTGTGTCAGTCATCTAAATCATCACTGCAAAGAAATGCTGTGATTAATCCAAGTGCCCAAGCAGTGCAGCTAGCCGTCGTGTTGACAAGATTGAACCTCATGCCGCCTGGTCAACTGTAATTATCCCATAGTAATCAGTCACAGCAGTCTTTCACATTGCCAATTCATATGATTGTTTCAAAGTGTTTCTTCAGAGTCCTCATCGTGGCAGTTCACTTGGATGTCGCAATGACGCTTGAAGAGGCCTCCTATCTGGCACTTGCAGCCACTGCCCGCTGACTTGATGATGAAAGTTACATCAGTTCTCGCTCAGGGCTTAGGGCGTGCGAATGCTCAGACGATTGATGTCAAGCTTGCCACCACTGGGCCTCTACATTTATCTTGTAAGAACCTGAAAGTGTCTCAATGCGCACGTCAATCACTTTGAAACGACATTGATACGATAGACCTTTCTCTAAAGTGGTGACAAGGGTCTGGGAGGCCGCCAATTTCTCCGTGGCAGCGCTCAACTCTGTCCGCAGCAGCTGCAGCTCTGCGTCTTTCGCTGCAGTTGCGGCATCCATCCCTGCCGTTGCGCTTGCCAGCTCTTGTTCTTTTGCAGAGAGGGCCGTCTGTTTGCAGCGCATGCAGCACAAGTTGAACACTCAGCATGGCACAAGTGATTTTTCTGCAGCCAGGCCACAACCGTCATTGACATCTGGGAGCATCGTCAGTATAGTGTCCACTCGGTAAGGGGATATGAGATAGTGGTAAGCAGCCACAGCATACTGGTGCGGCTTGCAATGGCACAGGCAGTGTCAGAGCTTTCACATCGCATGAGTTCTGCATAGTAATATTCTGGTAAAGTTTTACCAATGATGTTGCAGTTGTACGATTGTCGTCCCCATGTGTAGTGTTACAAAGGACCGAGGTGCCAGAAGGGCGCAACAAGATGCAGTGTTTCAGCAGCAACAATCTACTGCTGCCGGCATGCGTCTGTAATCCTGATGCGCGTTAATAAGCGGAATATAAAGTATGCAGTATGCTGGTGCACAACCATGTCTCACCGCAGATGCAGACAGCGCTGTGCGCTCAGTCGTCGCTGCTGCCGGCACACGTCTGTAATCCTGACACACCTTAATAAGCCAAACACATATTCAATAAGCCGAACACATATAATGAGTCGAACAGAAAAGCATCATAAGCTGCTTGACGACAATGTCTCACCGCTGATGCGGACAGCAATGCACGCTCAGCCGCCAGTTGCTGCCGACACACGTCTGTAATCCTAAGGCACACTAATAAGCCGGCCACATTAGATGCACACTAAAAGCCAAACAGAAACACATCATTGGCTGCCTCACAACAATGTCTCACCGCTGATGCGTACAGCGATGCGCGTTCGGCCGTCAGCTGCTGCCGACACACGTCTGTAATCCTGGCACACCTCAATAAGCCAAACACATATTTATACCAGCTGAACACAAAAAACAAGTCGAACAGAAAATCGTCGTGAGCTGCTTCACAATCATGTCTCACCGCTGATGCAGACAGCGATGCCCGCTCGGCCGTCAGTTGAAACCGTCAGATGCTACCGTCAGTTGCTGTCGACTCGCGTCTGTGATCCTGATGTACACTTACAAGCCGAACACTTGTAAGTTGCACATTAACAAGCCGAACAGAAATACATCATAAGCTGCTTCACAACATCATCTCACTTCTGATGCGGACAGCGATGCGCGTTCGGCAGTCAGCTGCGTGCGCAGAGTCTCCAGCTCGTGGCGCTTGCTCTTGAGCTCCTCTCGCATGGCGGCCAGCAGTGCCTGATGGTGTGCACAACACAGCAGCAGCAGCAGCAGCAGCAGCAGCAGCAGCAGCAGCCAGCATGCAAAACTGTAAGCTTGAGATTTGGTGATTGGTGGGGTTGAAGTGAAAATGGAAGTTGCAGTGGGTTGCAGGCTGGGTGCAATCTGTGGCAGCGCGTAGCCATTGCAGGCGAGCATCGCGGCGGCAGAATGTGACGCCAATGTTCGTGAGGTGAGGTGCCAACCGTACGCTGTACTTCAAGCACATGTTGAGAGCAAGAAGTCGTACTTCAAGCATGTGTGCATGAAAGCACGGTCCAGCAAAAAGGCTGTTCCCACCTTGTCTGTCGCATCTCTGGACTGCGCTGTGCCATCATGGATCACGCTACGCTATCAAAAATGTCCTAATGCAAATCGTCATCGCAGGCTGGGCATATACCAGCATGCATGCCACCATGATGAACCCACTTCACTCAACGACTCACAAAGCATCAAGTCGAGTCTCACTCATCCATGCAACCACACCTCCGTACCTCTTTCTCCTGAACGGTCGCGAGCGCGGTGTCGAGCTGGCCCTGCTGAGCAACTACCATCGCCTGCGCATCGCGCAGCTGCTGGGTGCGCGTCGTCAGTTGCTCCTGTGAGCACGGTACGGACATGAAAGAGTTGAAGTGTGTGTTGAGGTTAAAATGGGTTCTCGCGCATCCCTCACTGTGTGTCCCAAAGCTTTCGAGCAAACTCCTGGAGCAAACTGCAGATATCGGCCACTACACTAAATGTAGGCACTGAACACGGAGGCAGCAACACGCATTACCTTTGAACTCTCGCCGGCGATGTGAGCTGTAATGGCGTCGGTGCATGTCACAATCACTACAGAGGCTCTGCACCGGATTCAAGTAGGTGCTTTAAGCCACACCGAAGGTCCTAATCCCGTGGTGCTTCGGGTAAGGGTAAGGATTAGGACTAGGGTCAGAAAAAGCATTAGGGTTAGGGTTAGCGGCGTCACTCCACCACATTGCCGATCTCTGCATCCTAATGACAGTCGCCCCTGAGAGAGGGGAACGGGGCGCGCTGCGGAGCGCTGACACATCTGCACTGAGCACTGCCTTACAGTTTAGCACTTCAACTGTAATTTGAAGTAATTCTTTAACTGCCAAGGGGGCATTGACGACGTCTAGCACTGTCCTAAAAGCTGAGCGCAAGCTGCCGCTGAGCTGCTGCTGGTGCTGAGGTTACTGCAAGTGCTGATGCAACGCGCCCTGCACTGGCCTGAGCGGCACGAGAAACACTTCAACCGGTACACATTGTGGGACGTTGGCAGCTTTGAGTTGACCGCATGCACTGCCTTTGACGTCACTGGACTGAGCGACATGAGAAACGCTTTCGGGATAAACATTTCAATCGATACGCATTGTGAGACGGTCGCAGCTTTGGCTGACCATCAGCACTGCCTTCGGCCGAGCTCACGCTACGCAACTGATGGTCCATGTTAAACCTGGGCATACGTTCTGGCAGAGCGCTGACGCAGATCACAATAGCATAGCTCACAGCACTGACGGTGGGCTCTGACAAAGGCGAGCACTGACTCACTGGGTGAGCGCTGGTGCACAGCAGAGGTGGGTACCAATGTGAACTGGTTCTTGAAGTTCATCACTCACTGCCACGCCCGTGTGTGTGGCAATTTGAAACAGGTAGGAAACGCAAGCAGTGACTTTCTGGAGGTGAGCGGTGACTCACATTGAGCTGCTTACGTTACCTGCACGAGCGGCAAGTCCGAGAGATGAGCGCTGATGCATGAAGCTGAGCGCTGCTACAACTCTGAGCACCGACTTCTGAAAGAAAGTGCGCTGGCTCACACTGAAGCTCAACGGCAACGCTCACTCACAGAGAATATGATGCGCAAAGCTAAGCTATGCTGTACGAACCCTAGCGCTGACCTCTGGCGATGAGCACTGATGCACACTGAGCCGAACGACACCGTCCTGAGCACTGACTCATATGGAATGGCGCTGATACAAAAGCTGAGCACTGACTCACATTGAGCTGAAGGCGGGCGCTCACGGCGGCGCCCTGAGCACTGACTTCTGCAGGTGAGCACTGACTCACAGAGCTGAGTGCAATATATCACATCTGAGCACCCTCTTGAGCTGAGCGCAAGCTGACGGTTCGCTGTTGCTGGCGCTGAGGTGACAGCAAGAGCTGACGCGCTCTGCGCTGGGCTGAGAAGTGCCACCAGCGCAACACGGTCCTGAGCGCTGACTCACAGGGATGAGCGCTGATATCGAACCTAAGCACTGACTTCTGCGAATGAGCACTGACTCACATTGAGCTGAAGGCGGGCGCTGACGGCGGCGTTCTGAGTGCTGACTTTTGAAGAGGAGCATTGACACACACCAAGCTGAGGCGGGCGCGCTGACGGCGGCATTCTGAGCACTGACTTCTGCAGATGAGCACTGACTCACATTGAGCTGAATGCGGGCGCTGACGGCGGTGCCCTTGTCCTGGCGCAGCTGTCGCTCGGCGGCCTCTAGGCTGGTGACGTGATCGCCCCACTGCAGTATGTCCTCTTCGTGGTGGCTTTGCTGCACACGGATGACAAATGAGTTGAGAGGTTGCATGTCAGCACCTGAGATGATGATGAGCATAGCCAATGTTATGAGCGCTGGTTGGAGGTAGTGAGCCGTGTGTGGCAAGGTTACCACGCGCGACGTTAGGAGACACCTGCAACGATTTAACGAGTATATCGTGTGTTCTGCAAGCGATTTCCTGCAGCCGGTCAGCGCTGGAGAGCCAGGCATGGTCAGGTTACGACAGGTGATGTTGGCTGGGGGTACCACGCGACAACAAACATGTTTGCAGCACAGATGCACAAAGACCCAGAGCAGATGAGTTCGAGCGTGCTTCACAATGCTGCTCAACACTACATGCACGTTACTTCAACTTGAAGTACCGATGCCACAGCATCGCCCCTGCCACCGGTAAGAAGTCAGAGGTGAACACAATCTTGGTGTCGGCCTTATTGCTGAGCGTTCTAGGGTTAGAGTTAGGGTTCGAGTCAGAGCTAGGGTTAGGGTTACGGTTGTCGGGCCTGTCGCTGAGCGCTGCGGACGGACTGACCTTGGTTTGCAGCACTTTCATCTGCCTCTCCAGGTCCGCAATCTTCGCCTGGAAGCCGGTCTTCTCCCTGACCCACTCCTGCTGCAGCAGCAGAGCGATGCAGCAGTGCTCAACAGGCTTGCACATGATGACTGGTGCTGAGCGATGTAACTGCAGCGGCAGGGGGTGTGAGAGGGGCCTGAGGGCGACACTCTCAATGCCAGTGGTGCACACAGCAACTTCGCCTTATTATACGTTCGTTGTAATTGCTCAGGGCATAGTATACCCTGGATGAGGATGTTAAGCCGCCAGAATCTAGATGTATCTTGTATATTTTATCATCCAGTAAAAGCTTGAAAGCATCTCAGGGCGCATGGACGATCGCTTCTAATATGACATTGCCAAATGCCATCTCCTCCCCCCCCACTACGCCTTCCTGCATTTGTTCACCCCCTTTGGGGTCCGCCAGTGTGTCCTACTTCTTGAACTTGAAGTAAGTGCTCGGTGCGCATACATGGTGGTCACTGCCATGACTGCGTGTGGCGCGCACCATATGCTAGCGCAGCGGCGGGCGGCGATGAGCAACAGCACCACGTCACAACAGCACAACACCACATCTGGCTGTGCATAGGCTGGAACCTGTTGAATGAGTCAAGCGTACACGTGCGATGATACACGTTAACCCTAACCCTAACCCTAGGGTATGGTAATGCAATCGCAAGCTAAACATAAGTCGCACTCTCAGTACGCGTCGGCCACAGCAACTGAGCCGTGCGGGCACTGCTTGAGCACTGCACTGTTGTAGTACAATTGCAGCATTAGTAAAGTCACCCTCCCCCTTCTCCCCTTCCCCATGATCCGTACAGCCATGGCGTACGGGTATCAAATGGCCATGATACCTACCCCCACTGCATGACTACATAACCCCCCCCTACCTGGTTTGCAACCATCGGCTCAGCTGGCATGACTGGTCCCTCTCCCTGCTCTTTAGCCTCGGGTTGTGTCAACACCATGACGGCCTGCAACGGCAATGCAGTTCAACACAGCAGAAACCCGTGAAGAAGTGATTTACGTCTCCAATTTCACTGCTCGCATGCATGATGTTGCTTGATAATGGCAAGGAAGAAACGTGCAAAGCAGCACCGTAGTCAAAACTGAATGCGTTGCTCTTGAAACGCCCTCTCTGTTGAGTAATGTTGCTTTGTTGAAGCTTTGTTAAGCTCTTATTTATGCAGCATTGCGCGCTACACTTTTGACGGTGGCCAGAATTCACGCTTCACATGTGACGACAGCATGACTACACCACACCTCTGGCGCAACCGCCCAGAGCTTCAGCAGCAGAGCAACACACCTGCACGATACTGAGCTCTGTGAGTCAGGGTCTTGTGACAATGGCCATGGTTCCGTGCGCTACCACAATAATAAAAAATAATATCAGTTGAGGACAAGGAAAACATGCGCCGCTGAATGGGGCTGGCTGCACGCTTTTTACTCTGCGTTACCGCAGCACAGCTCAGCATGTGATAGCATACATGCTCTTGAGAACATTATAATGCCGAGCACTGTGCGAGCTTGTCATGGCCTCGGTGCCCTATTGCAATCGTCGGCGCTCTTGACAATGGCAACGCAGTGATGCTTAGCTGCCGAGCACTGTGCACCTCCCTCCGCGCATCATCGCCACACGGCTCAGCAGGTGATGGCGTACATGCCCTTGAAAAAAATTCATGCGCGCACGGGCGGCGCTCTGTCAGCAATCGCTCACAACAAATAATGGGCCTTGATAAACAACAATCGTTCAAAACATCAAGTGGGCCAATCAAGTAGGGCCCTGATCAACGCTCGAGTAACAACCAGTAGGCCGGCCTTGATGAGTATGGAGGCCGTCGTGACACCCGCCAAAGTGGGTGTCTGCAGTAGATGATGTGAGCAGATGCAGGCTTGCGCTTACGCAGAATGAGTGCGCGTTCGCGCAGCAGGCAGCTCTCGGGTCGCTCGCGTGAGCCAAGACGCACGTCTTGCCCGGTGGTTGCGTTGGTTTTCAGGGCTAATTTTAGCAGGAAAGAACGGCTGTGACACTGAGACCGCTGAAATAGCCTCACCACAGCGAACCAGATGGAATTTCTGCTCCTTGCCTCACTCAAAAAGTTTGGTTGAGCCCTGCCTGAGTAAATGTGTGATGCAAGCAGCCCTCAGGGCAGCCACCGTAGACGATCTAATGCGAAGCGACGCCAGCAGCCAACCAGCAACAGCATGAAGGCTATCACGCTGCTGACGCGCAGCCAGTCAATCGTCAAGTACGCTCACTGCCCAATTATCACCGTTCGTCGCTCATGACTTCAACACCGAGGCACACCGAGCCTTCAGGCTGCTGTCCCTCGCATGCCAGCTGACCAACGCCACGAGGTTGCGTGTGTAGGTTGGTATTCTAGGGAATCATTCTCGTTCGTGCATCGTGAAACTCTGTGGCGAGGGGAAAAAAAGCCTGTCACACCACAGTGTACTTCAAGTACTTCAAGTGCATGACACACATGGCAGAATCCAGGGGGGGGGGGCACATGGAGGAGGACGTAGGGGAGGACCCCGAGATGCCATTTGGCGGCGGCGGCGTTTGAGTGGTTGTCGTTGCGACACTTTCAGACTGTCATACGTAGGGTTGGCACTTGCGTAGATAGTATATATACGGTATATTGGTACATACGCGTATATATACGCGTAGACGCCGAAACGGGGCGTATATTCGCGTATACGCTTTTGCACCGCTGTGGTGCTCACGAGCGCTGCCCGTGGCCCAGCGCATGCCAAGGGTAAGGTGGCTAGGGCTATCTGGGGGCCAGAAGCGGAAAGGCAGGGCTGAGCGGTGGTCTCAAGCCACAGAAGGCGCCTGCACAGCCTGAACTTGGCAATTCAGTGGCTCAGGCAGCTTCGCACCTGGCCAGCAGAGCCTGCATGAGCCTTCACGGCTTGTTCTGTCGGTGATGTGGAAGAGGACGATGGGAAGGGAGTCGCTGCACATGCTGACAGACACGCTGCCCTCTGACGAGGCGCAGCTTTTCAGCGGCACCATGCGGTCGGCGCACTCAGGCCGTAACCAAGCTTCTTTTGGCATTTCGGCCAACTTCAAGAAAATCCCACACTTCAAGTGTTGCTCTGATGACACTTTATGAAGGCAATTATTTCTAGTGTCTGCATGTCTGTAATCAGCACCCTGAGCCCGTTCGAATGCACCTGGTTTCAGAGAAATCTAAAGACGACAAGTCGTCGTAGCGAGATTTGGCTTTGTCAGATACGCTAATATACGCAGTATATACGTATTGTACGCCAAAAATACGTATATATGCGGGTATGCAAAATCCAAATATACGCAATGTGCCAACCCTAGTCATACGACATGTAGATTCCTTACAGCTAGATGCCAATCATCTGGGCTTTTTCGCGCCCTGAGCGAGAATTAATAAAAAGTACTTCAAGTGCTATGCATTCGAGGAACGTGGTCCACCTGACCTGCTGAATCAGCCTCTGTTGCACGTCCCTCTCGAGTGCTTTTCTCCTCCTGACCTCTTAAGATATTAGTCCGGCAGCGTGAGCAGCTCAGGGTCCGCCCTTAGCTGCTGTAGATGGGCAGGCACCACCGTGCTCTGACTGTGCGAAAACGGTTGCTGTGCTGTTCATAGATCTGCCACGACGCTGGAAGGTGCCTTTGCTAGCAATCAACGCCTCGGCAGCGCTCTAGATGGCCATGCCGCCCCAGCGACCACTCTGATGCGATTCTTGATAGTCAGGTCAACACACTTGAGATCTGTTGAAATTTGATCATGTCATTTCAAAGTTTGATGGGGGGCCTGAGGCTGGGAGAAGGGGTCTCGTCTCCGAGTTTTTGATTTTTTTTCTTTCTTCAGCATTGCACATGAGGCTGGCATTCTGCACATGCAATTTCTCGACGCGAAATGTCCAGCCGCCAGCCATCAGTCACACTTCAGCCAAATGGTGCGTGTTGCTGGCATGCGCCAGGCAACTGTGCGCCACAGCACGAGCCATTACCACCATCGCCAAATTTTCGATTACGCCTGCTAAGGTGCTAGCCATGACAGAAATGGCCACGGTAACAGCAACCAACCGGTGCACCCTCAATCCCTCCAATTGCTGGGGTCAACGTGCGGGCAGAGGCGCCTACAGGCTCTTGTCGAGGGGGCGGGCCTCGAGCTCACGCGCGGGGAACGGTGCTAAGCGCAGCACTGATGCTGACGCTCCAGGAGCGCTTTCCCTGCAGCTGCTGTGCAGAGTTAGGGCTAGGGTCAGGGCTAGAATTGTGGTTGTAAGATTGACAGTCAAATAAGGGCTACACTGAGCGGTCACAGGCCAAACGCAGGGGTGGCCCCGGGGATCCAGATCAGTGAGGCCGCTGGGACAGGGCCGAGGTGATTGTTGATGCATGAAGCTGAGCATCTCACTAGCCATATCCCATGGTCGAGACTTTTCTTCCCAAGCCCAGACTGAGCATCAGTTACACGCCGCAATGCCAACAGCAACCCGTTTGAAAGCTGGACAACGCATTGAATACTGACTCGTCCACATTGTTCACAAAGTTGACGGTTGAAGTTGATGTCGCTTCTTTTCACATTGTGAAGACATTGTGCCATTTGCGTTGTCAGCCACGACAGGTTACAATTCATGCAAATTGAGCCATTGACGTTGTTGGGCCACGGCAAAATATCTGTATTTCGAAGTATGCTAAATGGACGCACCTGACAAGGAGAGTCATACACCTTGACGACTGAGAGCGATCGATGTGGCAATACGCGCAATTGTCGCATCACCAGCATCAATGTTTTCTCGTTTGTTTGCGGTTTTCTCGTTTGTGTGCAGCGACGCTCCATAGCCACACTTATGCCGCGGCTATTGCATGTCAAACACGCCGCACACTGTGCACATTGATCGCACACTCAGAGTTGCCTTGGGCGGACACATGTAGGTGCTTGCAAGAATTCATACTAGTAGGCGGCGACAGTTCTACCACCACACAGTGGCAATACGGTACTGACAAACCATCACGCAATGGCCGCACAGTTGAAGCGCTACAGTCGTAGGCAGGGTGCAGCCGCCTCACTTTCAAGGTCGCATTTTGAATGCTGATATGCATATTGTGATTTGGCTGGTCACATGTTGGTGCTTCCAGAAACATCACGCCGGCCTTGCACGCTGTGCAAATAAGATGTTTCCGTTGAGAACCACACAAACAGCGCGTAGGCACATCAGCATGCAAGGTTGAACAGCACATGTGTTGTAACAGCGCAAATGCACCATGCTTACACTTCTAACGCTGATAACCTTAGCAGGACTATACATGGGCTCATGGTCAAACCTGCGAGCCCAGCTAAAAACATGCAATGCTAGCACATCAGCAATAATCAACTTACCGTACTGCGGTCTCCTCAAATCTGAGATATGCTGGGGCGTTTTCGCAGAGTTGAGGGCACAACGAGCCTTGCGCCAATGTCAACACAATCACTGTCGAGTAAGATTTTGATCAGTGGTACAGGCCATTGTGGCCTCTGCGACCTTATTGCACGACTTACGTGGGGACGTATGCGGCGAGCGTGCAGTACACAGTGTGATGGCATCACACTACATCGCTGCCTTACAACCGCAACCGCACTTGGTATGTATGAAGACATGTGCCGATGGTTCCCAAACGTCCAGGCGTTGCCCAATATGAGAGGCAAGCAACCGGGCGAAAACCAGCTGCTGTCTCTACTGGAGCATGAGTGCTCGTCGAGGGGACACACGCAGTGAGCTACCACTATACTGTGGCCACTGTTGGTGCGACTGTACATTGCTGCCCCTACTACTGTATACTGCGCTCGGTACGTGAGGGGCCGGCAGCAGTACCCAACTGACAGGGTACCCCTTGGGGCAAGAGGGGACACCATGCCCGGAGCCAGTACATACATTGCATCCAATTTGGCCACTGCCTCCAACACGACTGTCACAGCGTGCTTGGCATATGAAGGGACATGTGCACCGAGCGTGCACTACTTAAATGACTCATGAAATTTTTTACTGCAGTGAGTATGTCATTACCTGAGCATGGTATATACTGCCCCAAGGAGCATGACTGCGCAAATATGGGTACACAGTGTCACACAGTGATAGTATAACACTGCATCACTGCCCTACAACCGCAACTGCAGTTGGCATGTGAGAGGACATGCGCCGATGGTTCCCAAACGTCTAGGCGCTGCCCCAATATGAGAAGCGCGCCAACGGGCGAAACCAACTGCTGCCTCTACGACCTAAACGTGCACGGTATGTGAGGGAACACACGCGTCGAGCAATCACTACACTGTGACTGAGTGTTATGAATTACATGCGATGAGCACGCCGAGGCAGTACCCATTAGTACACTGCAAGTACGATATTAAAATTATTGTTTTTTTGCTGCCCCAATGAGCGTGACCGCACATAAATGGGGTACACAGTGTGATAGCGTGACACTACAGCGCTGCCCTACGACCGCAACTGCACTTGGTATGTGAGAGGACATGCGCCGATGGTTCCCAAACGTCCAGGCGCTGCCCCCGATATGAGAGGCGCGCCAACGGGCGAAACCAACTGCTGCCTCTACGACCTAAACGTGCACGGTATGTGAGGGAACAGGCACTACAGCGCTGCCCTACGACCGCAACTGCACTTGGTATGTCAGAGGACATGCGCCGATGGTTCCCAAACGTCCAGGCGCTGCCCCAATATGAGAGGCGCGCAAACGGGCGAAACCAACTGCTGCCTCTACGACCTAAACGTGCATGGTATGTGAGGGAACACACGCGTCGAGCAACCCCTACACTGTGACTGAGTGTTATGGATTACATGCGATGAGCATGCCGTGGCAGTACCCATTAGCACACTGTAATTATGTCATTAAATTTTGCTGCCCAATGAGCGTGACCGCACATGTATGGGGTACACAGTGTGATAGCGTGACACTACAGCGCTGCCCTACGACCGCAACTGCACTTGGTATGTGAGAGGACATGCGCCGATGGTTCCCAAACGTCCAGGCGCTGCCCCAATATGAGAGGCGCGCCAACGGGCGAAACCAACTGCTGCTTCTACGACCTAAACGTGCACGGTATGTGAGGGAACACACGCGTCGAGCAATCACTACACTGACTGTTATAGATTACATGCGATGAGCACGCCGTGGCAGTACCCATTGGCACACTGTGAGTATGTCATTAAATTTGCTGCCCCAATGGGCACGACTGCACATATATGGGGTACACAGTGTGATAGTATGACACTACAGCGCCGCCCTACGACCGCAACTGCACTTTATTGTCATTAAATTTTGCTGCCCAATGAGCGTGACCGCACATGTATGGGGTACACAGTGTGATAGCGTGACACTACAGCGCTGCCCTACGACCGCAACTGCACTTGGTATGTGAGAGGACATGCGCCGATGGTTCCCAAACGTCCAGGCGCTGCCCCAATATGAGAGGCGCGCCAACGGGCGAAACCAACTGCTGCTTCTACGACCTAAACGTGCACGGTATGTGAGGGAACACACGCGTCGAGCAATCACTACACTGACTGTTATAGATTACATGCGATGAGCACGCCGTGGCAGTACCCATTGGCACACTGTGAGTATGTCATTAAATTTGCTGCCCCAATGGGCACGACTGCACATATATGGGGTACACAGTGTGATAGTATGACACTACAGCGCCGCCCTACGACCGCAACTGCACTTGGTATGTGAGAGGACATGCGCCGGTGGTTCCCATACGTCCAGGTGCTGCCCCAATATGAGAGGCGCGCCAACGGGCGAAACCAACTGCTGCCTCTACGACCTAAACGTGCACGGTATGTGAGGGAACAGGCACCACAGCGCTGCCGTATGACTGCAACTGCACTTGGTATGTGAGATGACATGCGCCGATGGTTCCCAAACGTCCAGGCGCTCCCCCAATATGAGAGGCGCGCCAACGGGCGAAACCAACTGCTGCCTCTACGACCTAAACGTGCACGGTATGTGAGGGAACACACGCGTCGAGCAATCACTACACTGTGACTGAGTGTTATGGATTACATGCGATGAGCACGCCGTGGCAGTACCCATTGGCACACTGTAAGTGTGTCATTAAATCATTGTTTTTTTTGTTTTTTTTTGCTGCCCCAATGAGCACGACCGCACATATTTATATGGGGTACACAGTGTGATAGTGTGACACTACCGCGCTGCCCTACAACCGCAACTGCACTTGGTATGTGAGAAGACATGCGCCGATGGTTCCCAAACGTCCAGGCGCTGCCCCGGTATGAGAGGCGCGCCAATGGGCGAAACCAACTGTTGCCTCTACGACCTAAACGTGCACGGTATATGAGGAAACACATGCGCCGAGCAACCACAACAAAAGAAACGAGAGGGAAGCGCGCCGCTGGAATTCGACAGCAGCTGCCTCTACGACCTAAATGTGCACGGTATGTGAAGGTGCTTGTGCGACAAGCTTGCATTACATAGTGACTGTGACTTCTGTTAGTATGACACTGCATCATTGCCCCTACAACCGCAACTGCACTTGCCGATGTTATGTGAGAGGACCTGCGCTGTCACTACTAGGAAATGTAAGAGGCATGGTGCTCCGTGTGAGAGGAAGTCGAAGTTCAATTGCTGCCTTCACGACACATGGTATGTGAGGGGCCGTTTTCGACAAGCATTCAATGCCTTGAAGATATGATTGAGGGCATGACGCTATTTGAAAGCGTTGCTGCCCGAGGACCTCATGGGACCACATGAGGCTGAAGTCAAACTTGGCGAAAGCTCCCGCATTTTAATAATACATGAGGTGCGTGCATGCGCTGTACTCTCCAACACTTGCAAGCAGTTGGCTACGACAATACGGCACTGCGAGCCGAAAACACACTGCGGTGCTCTGCCGCCATGCAGATTGCGCGCGCGCAGGCTAGTATTTATAAGAAACACGATGCGGGACATGATGCATCGTGGAAGAAAAGAGGTAGGCTGAGTTTGCGGTGGTATACGGAGTGTTGGGCACCTGGTGCAGCCAGGGATTGGCCAACAGTCTCCGCTGGGCTGCAAGCTCCACGAGCCACGGACCACGTCCTTTGCAAACGGTCTCCGCCTGGGCTGGTGCAGCAATTTTGCAATCAGTCTCCGCCTGAGCTGCAAGCTCCACGTGCCACCTTGGGCAACGTTGGCGTGACTGCTGCATGTCAGCCAGAGACTGCGCCGCGTGTGACTGCACACCAAGACCATAACCCCCTTCCTCCTCATGCCCCCTGCTGGTTCCTGGTTTTTGGCTTCATTTTGTGCCAAACTCCAGCTCAGCCTGACTGCCATCTGGATGTGCTGTGGACGCCGCCTGGGCTATATACAAATGTGGGACACTTTGAACTGCTTGTCGCCCCTGCGGCAGCTCCGCCCTTGCCAACCACTATGACAGCGTCGGCGACCACTCAAGCTAACAGCACCCACATCACGGCTCCGAGTCGGACACAGCCCCGTACTGCGCTGCAGTTGCCACAGCAGCCTGAGCCACTGAGGTGTCCTTTATGCACACTGGCATTTTGGCAGCTTGGTCAGAAAGAGGACAGCAAACAGCGAGGCAAACTGTCAGCTGCGAGCCGCATGGCACCGGTAGTGGCCCACTTCAACGGTGGTAGCTGCACGAGGTCGATGCTGAACCCTGAGGCGAGCACATCACACTGTCAGCAAAATCTGGCGGCAGCATACGCCAAGGGCATCCGGCAGCAGGTTGATCACGACCCATCCGGTGACCGTGCCCCTTCAGGCAGCAGTACCTGCAACACTGGGGCACACCATGCCAAGCGTGTGCAGGAGATGAGCACCATGTATGGTTGCACGGCAGAAGACTTCCTACGGGCGGTAAGGAAGCTGAGTGCATGCACAGGTGCCTGCGGTCTGGTCCATATGTCAGCCAGCGCGGGGCAGAGGCAATGCGCGCTGACCTCGCCATGCCACACGTGTCGACGGAATGGAAGCGCCCCCACGCGCGCACGCCCGGCAGTACCCCCGGGCCAGTCCGAGGGCGGGGGTGCGGGTAGCGACGGCGCGGCCGCGGCGGCGGGGGCTGCCGCAGCGACACCTCCAAAGCCACCGGCGGTGCCGGCTAGTGGCGCTGCCAACTCAAAGTCCAGCAAGAAACGCCCGGCGGCCACGGCAACCGGCGCGCAACGCCGGCGCCGAACGGCAGCTGCTGCAGCACCGCCTGGCAGCGCCGGCAGCCGCACTCAGTCTAACAGCCTAAGGCTGCAGGACAGCAGCCCCCCCCACGGGACGGCCGTGGGATGGGCGGACATGGACTTGGACCCGCCGGACGATGCCGCGTCACCGCCCCCCCCGACCACCACCACCAGTGGCAGGCCCTCAAAGCCCCAGTCACGAGCATCCCTGGCTTGGGACCTCTCGACGCCCTCGGTCGTCCACGCACTTGACCAGACCAATGAGGCGGATCTACTGCTGCTACGGTTCACCACGACTGCCAACCCCTTCCGCACTCAGCTGCAGTGCACCCAGTGGGCACGGCTAGTGGAGCACGCCACACGACTACTGGCGGACGCCACAGACAGTGCACGTGAGGCGGCACGGGTGCGCCTCCACCATGGTGCCGGGGCGTTTGCTCATCAGGTTTCTCAGACTCTAGTGCAGCGCGGCTACAGGCTGCTGCACCTGCTAGCAGCAATGGCCTTTGGTAGGCAACCGGAGGGAACCGGTATGCCGCCTGCGGCCCGGCTGGCAGCGTTGCTGTCTGGCGACTTTGCGGAGCTACTGAGAAAGACGCTGTCAGCAGCAGCGGCGCTGCGGGCCCCCAAACCAAACAACGCAGCTACGGCGTCGGCACAAACGAACTTCGATGCCGACTGGACGGAGGCTGACTCCAGGCAGCAAACAGCATGCGCTGCCCTCTCAGGCAAGCGACGGGGGGTAGGCCTGGCTGCCGCACGACTAGAGGCGCGTGAAGCATGCGCCCCAGCAGACGAGGTCACGGCACAGGTGCTGGCAGCAAAGCACCCTGAAACTGGCACCCGGCCCGGGGTAGTCGATACGCCAATGGAGCAAGTGCGCGGCCTGGTACGCGACGCCCGGCGGCACTGCTTGCACGGCGCAGGGGTGGCAACGACCGCCGGGCCCGCTGGCAGCGGCAGTCCCGTCTTCGAATCGGGTCAGGCGCATGATCGCAGCGATAGGCCTGAGGATGCTGCCAGCGCAGCCGGACGGCGCCTCGAGGTGGAGGCGACAGACATACTGTCGACCTTGTCCGCAGCAGGGGCGGGGAAGGCAGGAGGGCTGGACGGCCTACGCTATGAACACCTCTTGATGGCCGCTGGGCCTGGTGCACCAGTGAAAGCAGCCACCCGCCCCGTGGGCAGTGCCTCGCCAGGACTAGCTGGTGATTCAGAATCGGATGTGATGGAACCGGCATTCGCCCATCACCTGGCCAAGGTGTTCACGACGCTGCTTGTTGAGCCCGAACTGCTGCCGGAGCAATCGCAACGGCTTCTCCGCGCCGCGGCCCTCTCAGGCATAGGACAGAAGCGGCGTCCGATCGCCTGCTCCAGTGTCTGGCGCAGACTCCTCGGGTCCACAGCGGCACGGGGTGTCAAGGGCAAAATATCGGGGCTGCTGGCCTCCATGTCGCAGTTTGGCGTAGGATACCGGTCTGGCGTCGAGCATGTGGCAGCGCGCGCGCGCGTGTGGCACGAGCTGTATGGCACCACAATCCAGCTGGACTGTGAGAACGCATTTAACAGTGTGGATCGCGCCGCCATTGTGCGGGGACTTATGCTCTTCTGTCCGGAGCTGCTCCCGCACTTTGAGTCCGTATACTGTGGTGACACTGCCCCAGAGATGCGAGTGGAGGTGAACGGTGAAGCTCGCATTATCTGCTCCCACCTAGGGTGCCAGCAAGGGGACCCTCTAGGGCCGCTGTACTTTGCAGTGGCAGCGGCATTCCTACTCTTCTACCCTGATGGAGTGAGTGCGACGCCCGGCAGTATGCCGGCCTACGGCCACAGCACAGCGGAACCGCCAGCCCCGCACTGCGCTTTCCTGGATGACCTCAACGTGCTGCAAGCTGCCTACTTCGACGATGCAGCGGCCGCTGGGGTGGCAGAGGTGATCCGTCGGCTTGCGGCAGGGGGCCTACGCGTTCGACCAGACAAGTCGCTGGCCATTGCCATGCGCGGCACAGTGTTTGATGAAGCGGCCAGAGCACGCCTGCGCGCCCTTGACATACCGTTTGTGGACGCCACCATGCCAGAATCCAGTCAGGGCTTTACGTCGGTCGGGGTACCGGTAGGGCACCCAGCCTATGTGCATGCTGCCATGAGCAAGCATCTTGTTGACGCAGGGACATGGCGATTGTCGTGGCAGCTAGCTGGGATGGCGCGGCATCACCTACAGGCAGCACAATTCATTCTGCGCAGGTCACTGACAAAGCGCATGGGCTTCTTAGCTCGGGTCGTTGACACGGCTTTGAGTGAGACATGGCTGCACGCATTTGACGGGTTCTGTGCATGGACGCTTGAACGCATGCTGCACCTGCACGGCTGCGCTACCGCGGCAGTCATGAAGTCACACCTGCTGGCCGCCTGCACTGCTGGTGACAATGAGGTAGCCAGCAGTGGCAGCGTGCTGGTATTGCCGCGCTTGGGCCCGCCAGAACTCACGGACATCGCAGTGCCACTGCGGGCGTCACGGTTGCCGGAGCGACGAGGCGGTCTGGGCATGCCGCTTTTGGGGCTACTGGCACCAGCCGCATACACGGCCCAGGCATGCACAACACTGCGGCCTGCAATAATTCATGCCACTGTGGCAGCAGGGGCCCTGAGGCTCGGCACTGACGAACACGGCGCAGTCACCTGGTTCGCGCAGCACTCATGCGCAATACGCGAGGACCAGGGACTGCCGCCAATCATCGAGGCCGTGCGACGCTCTACGCGAGCGCTGACAGCTGATGGCGGCGAAAAATCACGCACAGCTGTGGCCGAGCAGCTCCCAGCATCGTTGCTACGGTGGGCAGCGGATACAACGGCCGCAGCGTCGACGCTCCCCACTGCGGTGCAAGCGATCTACGCCGCAACTGCCGTCACGGAGACGGGGACCACTGAGCCAGCCCCACACACCCACGGCATTGTGCCTGGCGCCGAGGCGGCCGCTGCGGCGGCGACCGTACCTGGCCCTCAAGCCGCTGCCGCGGCTGCCTCTTCCACGCCCGCTAAAACACAAACTAGCGCGGAAGAAAGCAGCTGCAGCGGCGGGCAGGAGGACGACGACGACGACTGGGAGGCCTATGCTGACGAGATCTGCAGAAAGGTAGTGCCCCGCCGCCGGCGCGGTCACTTCACGCACGGACTACAAGCCGGCCTTTCAAATGTTCTTCGACGTCAATACGAGGACTGCCTGGTGGAGGACCTAGAGGCTGCCTCGGCTGGTGCCGTGGGCAAGCCGACGCAGGCTACACTTATTGGTGACTTGCGTGACACCAGCCGCCGCCGCCAACAGGCTAGCGCGCGGGTCCTGGCGCAGCTGCGCAGCCAGCGTGCGTCCGGGGCAATGGCGTGGATGAGCGTGCCACCCGCTGCCAATGACCGCCCGGGTGCGGCGCCCATGTCCAGTATGGCAGCAGCCACGATGATTATGGTTGCGATCTTTATAGACGGGTGGGGCATACAGGGCGAGGTGTGCCCATGGCGGTGCAGTGACGTGAGCCCCACCTCCACGCATGCGATCAGCTGCCCCAGCCAGCACATACGGGGGCACAACGCGACACACACTGCCCAAAAGCGGTGCCTACAGCGCATCTTGAGACAGCACCATGTCTCTATTGTCCGCAATGAGGACGCTAGCGTCTTCAAGGTACCGGGGTATCGGGCGGACACAGTCATTGACCCAGGGTGTCTGCACTTTAGCAGTGCATACCGTAACAAGGGAATAGTGCTAGACACAAGTGTGCGCGCACCCACAGCGAGCTCGTACCTGACAGGCAAAACAAATGCCTCGAACACGGACGGCTATGCTGCTGGGGTGGGGGAGGACGCGAAGGTCAAGCACCACACCGGCACCTTGACGTCATCTTGGGCTTTTGTGCCATTCGTGCAGGAGTCGTACGGACGGCTGGGCAAGCAGACAAGCCTTTTTGTTAAGGAGTTGGCAATGCACTCAGCACTGTGCTCAGGGGGGGGGAAGGCAGATGTGTTACGCAAGGCCGGGTTAGCTAAGCGTCAGATCCACATTGAGCTGAGCATATCGCTGGCGCGGGAGTTGGCGGAGCGCGTCATGGCATACACACGTGGAGCGCGAATGCTGGGCTGTGTTGCGGCGCCGGTATCCAAACTCCTAGGGCACAGCGCAGACTAGGCTGCTGCGTTGACGCAAGCTTTTCGATTGCATAGGCAACCCGGCCTCCCTTGGGCCTTTATAAATACAAGTCCATACGTGCCAAAATTGCCGAAAACTTTGACATTAATTCTGAATGTACGTTGCCTACGGCAATACCTCAAAACGGGACTGGTGGACGAGGACTACACGCCGTTTCTGGGGTCCGCCGGGCCGCCGGGGAGTCGCAGGATGGACATCGTGCTGCCTGCCGACGCCTTCCCGGTGACCGGCTACGACGACCCGACACGCCACCTACCGCTCATGGTGGACGTTACCTGCTTCGAGGCACAGGTGGCGTCGCGGGCGGCGAAGACTGCAGCAGACCCCGAGCGATGCTGCCGCGACCAAGAGGCCGCCAAGACTACCCACTATTCTGGTCATTATGATCAGAATTGCTACAAACTTGCCACTGGAGTATAATATTGGATATTATACTCCACTCGGGGGGTATATGGGTATAGGGGGGGCATACGGGTATAGGGGGGGTATACTGGTATATGGGGGGGGCATACGGGTATATGGGGGGCATACGGGTATAGGGGGGGCATACGGGTATATGGGGGGGTATACTGGTATATGGGGGGGGCATACGGGTATATGGGGGGCATACGGGTATATGGGGGGCATATGGGTATAGGGGGGGCATACGGGTATAAGAGGGGTATACGGGAACATGATTGCTCACACCCTCCACTGTTCACACCCTCCACCCTCCACTGTTCACACCCTCCACTGTTCACACCCTCCACTGTTCACACCCTCCACTGTTCACACCCTCCACTGTTCACACCCTCCACTGTTCACACCCTCCACCCTCCACTGTTCACACCCTCCACCCTCCATTGTACATACCATCCACCCTCCATTGTTCACAACATCCACTGTTCACACCTAACCCTGAATGAACCCTGAACCCTGAGCCTAAACCCTAACCCTAAACCCACACCCTCCACTGTTCACACCCTCCACTGCTCACACCCTCCACTGTTCACACCCTGCACTGCTCACACCCTCCACTGTTCACACCCTCCACTGTGCGTATACACGTGCCCCGCCCCCCGTTGTACCGTGCAGACCTCCCCTCCTGGCGCGCGCGTGTAAACTCCTTGTAAAGCCGGTCTCTCGCTCATCCGCCTCCTCCGCCCCGCCGTCGGGGCGTCAGGATCCCGTCAGAAGGGCGTCTGCCCTAGTGAGACGCCTTGTAAGGCGTTAAGGTCCGGATCTCTGACATCCTCCCTACTCTGGTCGATGGATTCTGGTCAATTCTACAACTTTACAACTTTACATTGATTTTGAAAGTTTTTAGAATGAAAAGAGAGAAAAACGACATAGAGTAATTTGAGCTGATCTGACGGCTGACAGCTCCTGGAAGTTCTCAGATCGCTTGTAAAGTTGTAAAGTTGTAAACTTGGCCCAAACACATCATAGAATTACGTATACGGGGAGGAGAGCGAGCGGCCGGCCCCACTTTAAGCACTTTACGAGCACTTTACAATTTCGTGAAGCGCGATCGCGTCTCGTGTCCCGTGAGGGTCGACCGGGGGACGTCTGGTCGCGTCCGAATGGGGCACGTGCGATTCACGTACGAGTCGTGCGAGAGCGCGTCGCAGTTCAGGCAGTTCGCGCCGTGCGTGGCTGTGAATGACGCTGCATCTGAATGTTGTATTGTGTATGTTCACTTTAAATATTGTGACTAGAGAAACGATGGACTACACGCTCACGGTGCGATCACGCGATGCCGTCAACGCGTTCGACGCGCCTTGCCAATTCGAAGTACAGGTACCGGAGATGCCGATCGGGCCGTACCGCGCAACCGTCTCGTTCATCGCCCCCTCGCTGACGGCTACGGTCGCGTACGCGCTGCAATTCAGCGCGCCGGAGATCGCGCGGTGTCTCGACACGTCGACCACGGGCAGCGACGGCTGGGTGACCGTCGCGCTCGCCAGCACATCGGACAGTGCGCAGGGCACGTTCTACTGCGACAGAGCGCCGCGCCGTCTCAAAGTGCGAGTGTTGATACCCGCCACGTTGGGGTTGGCGGTTACTCTCGGGCATCATTTCATTTCAGTGCAGTTCAAGAAAATCTCAGATTGTGACGAGTCATAATGAAAAAACAATTTATCATTTACATTTCACCTACTCAAACTGCCACCATGATCGACCCCGTTGCGCCATCGATGTGGAACTGAGCATCCGCCTCGCAAAAACTGTCGATATTAACGCCAAGAGGAGCGGCGCTGTAGACAATCTCGCACACTAGGGCGTTGGCTGAAGTGCTGTGCCCGCTGACGAGCTTCTGCTGGCTGAAAACGTCCAACTCCGAGGCGATCATAAACGATCCCTCAACGCTCGTCGTTGTAGGGGCAACGCTGGTGTCAAGCGTCCATGAATCGCTGGCGATAAGACCGCATGTACTCTCGCTGGCCGGGTTGGAAAAGATGCGTGTAGCTTCAAGGTAGGCGGGCAGGGCCTGAGCACCGCATTGGATCGGGACTGTTGTCACCCAGCTACCCCCAACACGCACCGCAAATTGTTTGAGCTGGTTTCTAATTCTCTGGGTTACTGACGACGCAGCTATGTTGTATTCCGTAGCGGCCTCCCGTTGAATGATGATCAGACTTTTCATACTGCTCACCCTACTTGGGATCATGACGCTGTTGCTAAGAGCCCCGGCGCTATGTATCGTTCTGTAGCATTTCCATTGGCTCGACGACCAGTCATATCGATTTCCGGTCAAACTCTTGATCTGGTCGGCGGCGGAGTCAACGAGCGTGATATAGCTGCAGTCCAGTGTGACGTTGCTCAGACTACACGTCGCACTCGTAGCAGCAACTGTCCCTCCCGAGGCAATCGCAGTTGATGCCTGCGCAATTTCGACGTCAAGCCTTAAAGCGGACCCAAGAGCGTGAATGGGCAACATTCTGTCTGTGTTGGAAAGCAATCCAATAATGGAAATTAAGGGCACGCTGTACTGTACGGAAGTAACAGCCGCGGCATTCTGAACCGGCGAGCGCAGTCTGGTTGGGTCACTGCCTAGGAGAATGCTATCCCTAGTGCGGACCATATCTTGCGAGCTGCATAAGTCCCTCAGCGCGGCATGTAGGGCGTTGTAATTGGTGATTTGCTCCAATTGCGAACTTCCCGCGCTACTCCACAGGGTGAGTGACTGAATCCAGTTGTACCCGTGGCATCCGTACGTAGGCGCGGTTCCACCTACTAAAGTTGTGTTCACCGTGAAGCTCAGCATGGTATTCGCCGGGTCCAAAAACATGTTCCGTGCCCCGCAATTCGCGATATCTATAGAGATGATCGAACCGGGTGCGAATGAGGTGCCAGACACCGGGGGGCTGCTGAATCTGGAACTGATTCCAGAGCAACTGACTGGCCGGAGCTGAGGGTATGATAAAGACGCCGGTACGCTCATCCGTCACTCGCTTTACTCACGTCAACATTTTAATCATGAAATCACCGAGTTTTCAGATTTCTGAACTGTTGTTGCAGAAGAGCGAGGTCTTGAACGCTCTGCCCTGCGGTGTGCGGTTGCTTGAAGCCCTGCAAGATGCTCGGCGCCGAGCGCACCGCGCTGTTCGCGAATGCCGCGCCCGCTGAGATGCCGTTCATCGCGAGCGCTGCCTCGGGGCCTAGCACCGCAGACGCCAAACCCTGGGCGAGGGGATTACTGGCGATATCCCGAATGACTCCCGTGCCTACGCGGAGCACAGGCAATGCTTTTTTGCCAATCCACTTGGCCGCTGCGCCCAGACCGCGCGGAAGCGTCTTGCCTAAGAACCGTTGCGCGGGGCGAAATAGTCTTTTGGAGATCCACGATCCGAAGCCCATGTGAAATAGTTTGCTAGAATCGCTATATTTTAAATCACATGGAGGCTGCCAGGCTCCCGGGGTGCACGATGTTGAGCTCGCGCACGCCTGTCGCGACCTGTGTGAATTTAATCATGGCATTAAATGCACAGCTAGCCAATAGAGGACGCCCAGCGTCGTCAAACAGGCTAAGACGGAATTCAGCGACGCTTCGAGCGTCGATGATTCCTCCTTGCGTGGCCGTGGTGTCGAGGTAGTGTAGTACGCAAAGGGGTCCGACGTTGACTTGCACGGAGGCAAGCAGCCCTCGCCGTCGGTTTGCTGATGCATCGAGCGACGCGTTGGCGAGACTGGTGAAGACATTGATCGTATGCGTTGCTGACAGATCAACATTATAAGCGCTGCTAATTTGTAAACCGCTACTACCCTCATTGATGCCCAAGATGCTGCACATGTTTCCTGAGATCGTCATGGTGGCAGCGCTCGCGAAAGTGATCTTTGAAGTGATCGCGTTGAAGGTCACGCTGCGCGTCGTGAACGCGGCTGCGAGCGCCGCCGTGAGCGAGCTAGCGCTATAATTCCCTGACGGGAGAGTGACGCTCACACCAGAAATGGACAAAGTGTCACAGTACAGGTTGACACACATCTGCGTGTTCGCGATTGACATGCTGTGCAAGCATATGCGCAGGCTGAAGCCATCCGCCGCGTGAATGGCGTGCGGCAGCACAACTTGCACATCATTGTGGTACGCGGTGGCGCGCACGCACTGCGAGCTGTCGATATAGACGTTATCAGGCTGCGGCTGTTGATTCATTCCTATTCTCTTGTGCCTTCATCAACATTTTAGCCGCTTCCTTCATCTGCTTGGCCTTCGTCTTGCGCAAGTTGTCACGCACAAGACGCAGTTTGGCAGGCGGAACATCAGCACAGTCGCCCAGAAATTTGTCAATGTCAACTTCAACGATGGCATCCATTGTTTTATTTTGTACACACATCTGTAACATAAAAAAGCACGTGATGACGCGCACCGCCGCTCAGACCGCTGCCTTCGAAAAATGCCTAGCGAGCCGTAAAGCATCGCTTGAAGCGAAAGCGCGGGCCGCACAGGACGCTACAGAGGCTGAGCCCGTGCCCGTCCCCGAGGCTGCTGCTGCGCCGCCGCCGCCGCCGCCGGTGGTGGTGCCGCCGCCGCTGGTGTCGCCGCCGCCGCCGCCGCCTTCTGAAAGCGGCTCCGACATTTCCTTCATCGACGCGGAGGACCTGTTGGACCAGATTCACGCGCAAACTGGTCAGATGCAAGACCTGAGGGATGAGCTCGCGGCGCTCCGAGCCGAGCAGGGCGCCATTTGCCAGGACCTGCAGAAAGCGCACGTGAGAGCCGCGCACGCGATTAATTTCGTTTAGTATCACTAAACATGCGCAAGCTCCCGGACCTTGAGAGTCGCTTCCCGAAAGTGCAACCCGTGACGTCAAAGTACATATCACAGCTCCCGTTCATTCTCACCTTGTCGGCTAAATGTAATGCGGGGAAGAGCTACCTCGCTGTGGCTCTGATCACATTGATGCAGCGCGAGGGGAGCATCACGCACACGTGGATACTGTCCCCGACGGCGTCATCGAACCAAGTGTATCGAAATATTATTGGCGAGGATCACTTAGACAGAGTACACGATGACCTCTCAGCCCCGGCGGTGTGGAACACTTTGAAAGCGATTCAGGCTGAGATGGAGGGTATCACCGCCGCGTACGAGGCAGATCTCAAATACGCCATCGCTCACCATAAGTTCAACTCTGGCGCGGCTGTGAACTCCGTTGATGAGCAACTCCTGGAAAGCCGCGGGTACATGGCGTGCACGCCGCGCACGCCGTCGTACTGTGTGCTCGTGGACGATGCGCAGGCCAGTCCGCTGCTGTCGCGCGCCAAGGCCAACCCGTTCCTCAATGCAGTCCTGCGTCACAGACATATGGCACGGTTCGGCGTCAGCTTCGTGTTGGTGTCGCAAACGGTCAAGGGCCTCCCAAAAGCAGTCCGCACAAATACCACACATTGGGCGTTTTTCAAAACTCTGAACAAAAAAGAGATCGAGGAATGCTACGACGAGGTGAGCGGCTTCTGCGAGCAACACGAATTTGAACGTTTACTGCGGTTGTACACACTTGAAAAATTCGGTTATCTTTTCGCCGACATCCCACGGCAACAGCTGAAGCCTAGCTTCTGACGAACTTTAAATATTTGACAATGAGCAAGTGCCATGAGTCGCAAGGTAATGGTGCGCCGCAAACGGCCCAAGGCTGTCAAAAAGAAGCGCAAGGTACTTGTCAAGCATATCAACCGTTCACAGATCACCAAGGTGCGTGTGAACGTCAAAACTGGGGGCGGGGGCGGCGGCGCGCCCGTGTTCGTACCGAGCGGCGGCGGGGGACAGACAGTTGTCAGTACCCCCGACAACAGCGGCGCGCTGCTGCAGTACCTGGCCGGCATGCAAATGCCGCCGTTGCCGCCTATCAGCGCGCCGCCCGGGCCCACGCAGACGCTGGTCGCGCATCAAATGGATCAAATGCCCCCCGACAAGTGGCAGTATAATGCAGGTACGCAGACTGCGCAAGACGCCGTCTCATCTACTGACATGGAGACGCAGACGGCGCAAGACGCCGTATCATCTGCCGACATGGCGACGCAGACGAGGGGGCCGGCGACGTGGGGCGTCGGCACGCAGACGCGCGCGCCGGCGACACGCGACTGGTCCACGCAGGCCGCGCGCGCCCCGCGCACCGGCGAGGCCGAGACGCAGACGCGCGCGCCGACACTACGCGACTGGTCAGCGCAGGCCGTGCCCTCCGCGACGGCGGCCGCGACACAGGCGGCGGCGAGCACCGGCGACACGGCGGTGCAGACAGATGACGGCGGCTTCGAGGAAACGAAAGGGGGTGAAACAGAGCCGCAGCAGGCAATGGTGGTCGTTGAAGACAACGCAGCAGGGCTGGCGCCCGCGGTGCAGGATCAGCTCGCGCTCGTCGTCGCGCCCCTGCGTGATGAGATCGCAAATTTGCGCATGGGGTTCGGCGACGCGCAGGGCGTTTTGCGTGATATCGCGCAGGCGCACATCAGTGCGCAACGCACCTTCATCGGCCAACGTGAGCAGGTTGCACAGGTGAATGCTGTTTTCGATCGCCTCAATCGTGAAGTGGCACAGCCGCACACAGCGCCGCCGCCCATCTTCAACAACCAGCTCGCGCTGCTACCGCCGGGCCGCGTCACCGCCGGCCCCCCATCGCCAATGGCCGAGGTCCCCGCGCCCCCCGCCGAGCCCGAGCCCCCCGCGCCCGAGCCCCCCGCGCCCGAGCCCCCCGCCGCAGATGATGACGCCCCCGCCCCCGCGCCCTTCATGGAGTTCAACGCCCCGCCCCCCGCCCCCGCCCCCGCCCGGCCGCAGCGACATCCCGCGCGCCCCGCCATGGTGGCACCCCCCGCGGCTGATGCGGCTGAACCTGCGTACGCGCCGGGCGCAGAGCCAGAACGGAAAAAGGTCGCTCAGCTGGCGCCGCTTCTCAAGGGCGCACGGATATTCTACAGGGCAAAAAAGGACACGGCGGCACAGATGGGCGTGCTGCGGTTGCAGGAAAGGCTCAAGAGATTCGGCGACCCGGTGCCACTGGACCTGCAGCAGGAAATCCTTGACGCTTTCAAGCAAGTGCAGAACGGCGTGCGACGCGATCTCAAAGTACATAGAACGCCGGACGAGGCGGCGAACGCGCAGCGGCGGCGAGAGCAGCGCGCGGAGGCCGCGTCTGACACGCGCGAGAGGGCGCGAGAGGCGCGGCGCAGACCGGCTCAGCAATTCTACGTGTAATTATATCACGCAGAGGGCAGCATGGCGTCCATCACGAACAGCGCAGCGGACGCCAATCAGTACTACATGCAGCAAGGGGGTTTCGTTATTTCAACTGCAGAAATTGACAATCGCATCGCCAGCAAGACCGCGCCGCCCATGCCCGTTGACAACTTCAACACCGTCAAACGGTACGTCTCGCAGGGCTACATCGCTCTGGGGGGCGCAGTCAGTTGCTCCGCGCTGAACGTGTCGGGCGTCACAAATCTCAACTCTACGCTGGCGGTGGTTGGCGCCGCCAATCTCACCTCGACGCTCAACGTGACTGGCACGCTGGCGGTGACTGGGAATCTGAACGTGAATTCAAATCTTGCAGTCACGGGGGCCGCCACTCACACAGGCCCTATCGTATTCAGCAATACAGCAGGCGCCGTGGGTACGGCGGCGGGGACGCGCATCGTGCTATACCCCGTCAGCACGCCGTCTACTAATGAATACAGCATCGGCGTGGGTCCGAACGTGCTCTGGATTATGGCTAATCCCGCCGCGAAGTTCTCATTCTGCTCGGGGGCTACCGAGGTGATGGCCATCAGCAACACGGGAACGATCACGGGGGCAGATCTTGGGGGGCTACTCGCTCGCTACCTGTTGCCGAGTTCGCAGACATACCTCAACGTCAGTGCATCGACTCGCTACGACGTTGCCTCATCGACAATCCAGGCTCTCGGGAGTAACATCCTGGTGGAGGCTGACATCAACTACCAAACGTCCGGCACCGGAAACGCAGGCTTGTCTTTCAATTGGCAATCGAAGAAGAGCGCCGTCTATGTCGCATCAGCCATGAGCACGTGGGGTGTTTGCAGCTACGGACCCGGCTACACGACGTTGTCTTTCAACGCTGTACTCCCAGTCACTACAGGGCAAATTTACACCCTCGCGTTTGTGGTGACGCCGACTGCGAGCGTGATTGCGAGTGGCACAATGAACAACATCCGAATCTCGCATTTCGTCTAATAATAATGTTGGTCAAAATCAAAAGACATGGTGGCAGTGAGCAGCTTTCTACCCGGTGCGAGCTACGCCACCACGGGTACTGTTTCGATCTCCTCACCCACTTACATTATTCCGGTGTCCGCCATCAACGCTATCATTTCGGCCACCGGCCCCATCGGCACGGGGGAGGCGGCGGAACGCCTACTGTACAGCCTACTTCAAGTGCTGTACACGAAGAACCAGGCGGGTACGCTGGGGCAATCGCAGATCGGTTGCGAGATTGCCAGCAAAAGTATCACTAGGTCAGTATATGAATCCACCGTCAACAATTTCGCAGTCGTTACCAAGGTGAACTACGTGTTTTCGGCAAGTCTGGGCGCCAACGCGGTGTCAGAGGATCCATCTAATTGGCAGTTGTGTAACGGTTTTTAATGTTTTGTAACGGTAACCTCGAAAATGACGGAGGAGCGTTCTGAAACGATTACAGCGGCGGCTGATGAAGCGGGGGGTGGCAAGGCGAGCGAGGGGGCTGATGCGGTCCTCCTCAAAAAACTAAAGCTCATCTCATTATTCAAGTTTCAAGACAACGCCGACATCAAAAAGCGCGCGCCATTCCCTCTAGAATATCACGCTAAGGAGGACATTTACACATTTGCGGGGCGCGTTGTTTTGAGCCAAGACGAGGTATTCGGGGTGCTTTGCGAGGAATGGAACGACATGCCCAGCTCTACAGGAATGCATAGATTTTTCACATATTTGAAGGGACGTTACATAGGCATCAGTATGTCCCAGGTGCAGAAGTTTCTGAGGACAGACCCGGATCACCAGACTTGGTTCAGTAGGAGGAAAACTGCCAAGGCTCAAGCCACGTTGCCGGTGAGGCCGTGGCACACTGTTTCAATCGACTTCGGATTCATTGAAGGCGGGTCATATGACCAGGAGGGTGAGAAAGTGAACAAAAAGTTAAAGTTTCCTTATTTGTTAGTGTTGGTCGACGACTTCACGAAGAAGATACGAGCGTGCCTCACGTCGACGCGCGAGAGCGGCTCGCACGTGGCCGAGATGCAGAGCATGATCGACGATATGCCGCAGAAGCCAAAGTACATACGCAGTGACAACGAATTTCGCAGCGCCGCGTACTCTGCGTTTTTGAAAGCAAACGGTATCTCGCCCATTTACTCGCTGCCTGCGAACCCCGCCGGGAACGCGCGAGCGGAGACCGCAGTTCGTTCACTGAAAACGCTGCTGCATTCGTATTGGCAGAACGACAAGTATTCTATCCACCGCGATCTGCGCAAGAACCTGGTGCGCGTGCTCAACGTGTACAACAATAGCCAGAGCACGGTCACTGGCTACAGACCGAACGACCTGGATGACCCGCTCTGCCCAAAGGCCGTGATCGCCACGGCGCGCAGGCGCATGGCCGACCTGTATCAGGGAAAGTTGGTGGATGAGCGCTTCAATTACGTTCTGCGCAAGGGCGACAAAGTTAGGATTGACCTTGCGGCGCTGCACACGAATGTGCGACAGGCGCGCAAGGTCGGACAGTACAAGAGTTCGCATAACGCCAGCTTCAGCCCCAAGAGTACACCGTTGATCAAGCGCGGGAGGACAACACGATTACAGTTGAAGATATACCAGACCGCGTGTTTCTGCGAGGTCAGTGTCTTTACGTACCGCAAGTCACGGACAGAGCCAAATTTGTCAGCACCTGGCAAGGAAGCCGTGATGATGCAGGCATACCACAGGGCCCGGAGGACGCATTCGGGTTCAGGGAGCGCAAGAGGCCGCCACAGGGGGTTTAGCGTTTGCTACGTTTGAACTCTGCCCGGTCTTGTTTAGTAGGCTTGTAATAGCACTTCCACGTTCCGTCAAACCACATACCGTCTGCGCGCGCCTCGTCTCTCTGCTCGTACGCATACAACCGCCAATCTCTATCGGGCCACGGACTCACGGCGTCGACCGTGAGCGAGCTGCACGCCTCCCACGAGACGGGATCGGACACGAACCATCGGGACTTCTCCCCGTCCCATTTAACGCCGTTCGAGCGCAGCGTCGCCACAGCGCCGTCGCTGAGTCCGCGCATCTCGGTGAGGTACGCGCGCACCATCGTATGACACTTCGGTACATAATAAATTGACGAATTGCCATGTTCATCGTGTACAGATTATGAAACTCTACTCTACTCTACACTATCTACTCTACTCTACTCTACTCTGTCAGGTTCAGGATAAAGCATGTGCCTGCCATGTTCATCATGTCAGTTTGCGGAATTATTATATCACGATTGGCCACCGCCGCGATGCTGCACGTGCCGAAGTCGCGTGCGTTCACGTTGCGTGAGAGCGTGGACGTCGACGTGCTACGGTTCCTGCTGGCGACGCCGGACGCGACGATGGAAGCCACGAGCTATGAGTCATACGTTAAACTGGCGGCGTACGCGAGCAAGGTGGACGCGGACGGGCGCGTGTCCGTCAAGTACGAGCCCGTCGCGCACGGGTACGGCAGAAGGTTCGCGTACCCGTCGCTGCAGAACACCGACCGTGTTCTGCGCCACGCCGTGTGCCGCCACACGTACGACAACGATATTGTGAACGCGAACTTCACGTTGTTACAGGGGCTATGTCAGATACACGGCCTGGAGCACGAGAAGCTCACGCATTACAACGCCAACCGCGAAGCGGTGCTTGAGCACGCCGCGCCCCTGGAAGGCGAGACCGCTGCAGACCTGAAGCTTTCCGTGATCAAAATGATAGGCGGCGGCTTCAGACCGAAGTCTGAGTTCCTGCGCGAGTTCAAGCTGGAATTGAAGCGCATCACGCGTGACATCGTCGATCTGTACCCGCAGTTCAAGGCGATCAAGCAGGATTCAGACAACCCGTACGGCAGCGCCATATGTCTACTTCTGAACAGTCTGGAGTCGTGGGCGGTCGACGTCGCCATGCCGCTGTGGCACGAACAGGACCTGTGCGCTTCTATATTCGACGGATTGCACACCTGTGTGAGAGTCCCGCCGGAGCTGCACCGCGCCGCCGAGTCCGCCTTCCTAGCCGCTTCCGGCATCTCCATCCAGTGGCGCACCAAGTCCCACCCAGACCCCATCTGGAAGAACATGGACCGGGAGCATTGCACGCATGAGGAGGTGTACGACAAGTGCACGCTGGGGTACGAGGGCGTGAAGGCCTCGTTCGAGAGGACAGTGTTCAAATGTAAGAGGCCGTACATGTTCTGCGAGGAGATGGTCGACCACGCCGACGACTGCACCCTGAACACCATGCGTAAAAATGACTTCGAGAACATGTACTGCAACAAGTACTACTGGGAGGTGCGTGCGACCAAGACGAAGAGCCGCAAGAGCGGCGTGAAGGACACGGTGTCTGTCGCGG